>CM074737.1:37655637-37923440 GCA_037367245.1 Phrynocephalus guinanensis
CACGCATTCATTCATGCGCATATCCTGAAATGGAAATGTGAGGAACAAGTGAACCTGACGGAACCCTTTCTTGCGGGGCATTCATCCAAGCCATGCCTGCCTCAATCAAGATCCAGCTCCTTTGCCACCGGACTGCATATTAATTCCTGAAGCTGTTTGTGGCCAGAAATAGAGGACTGATAGGCTGAGTTAGAACCACCATCTGGAGGTTCCCTTTCCTACCATAACAATTACCTGTTAATCCTATGTAAAAGGCAGAGGGGCACTACATTTAAAGACGAGCGGATGAAAATATCATTATATAACACAGGCATTGTTGACATGTGGACAGTTCATATCTGGGCATCTCATAGGTCTGGTTTCTGTGCCGGCATCTGTCACATGGTCTGTTGCTTCTGCTGAATAATTGTTTGAAATGAGGTAGTTTGTGAGCGAAGCTTATGATGTATCATTGCCCAAGACAGATTGTAGGTCAGTGATGATACTTGTGCATAGCTTGAGCTGGAAATGATACCTGCCCAGTTTTGTTCTGTTGTTTGCTCTTCTGAGTTCAATATTCCTGGATACAAGCCTGGTTTTGGTGATTTATTTGCTATTTTCTCTTTCCATTGATGATTAGGTTTTAAAGATGTGACTCCCTTAGTTTGCATCTGTTACAGCTAATGTTACAGTTTTATTTGAGAATAAGACCAACTGAACTCCTAAGCAGATCACAGTAGAGTGCATATACAAGACCTGTTAATGCAGGTTTAGACAGTACAGTATGATCTCCGTATCCACTGATTCATTATCCACTGATTCAATTATCCGTGGTCGGCAGAGGAAAAAATAAATAAATAATTCAGCAGCCACAAAGCAAGCTACTGTCAAAAACAGCAACCATAAAGCAAGCTGCTGTCATAAAACAGCAGCCATAAAGCAAGCTACTGTTGTAAAGCAGCAGCTGTAAAGCAAGCTACAGTAGGATCCCCATATCCACTGATTCATTATCCACTGATTCAGTTATCCAAGGTTGGCAGAGGAAAAAATAAATAATTCAGCAGCTGCAAAGCAAGCTACTGTCACAAAGAGCAGCTGTAAAGCAAGCTACTGTCATAAAACAGCAGCCGTAAAGCAAAGTACAGTCACAAACAGCAGCTGTAAAGCAAATTACTATCACAAAACAGCAGTTTTGGGGACATTTTGGTGTTCTCTCTTATCCACGGTTGTCATTATCCACAGGAAGGTTTGTAACCAATCCCCAGCGGATACTGGGGTTCTACTGTACTGTCACAAAACAGCAATTTTGGAGATTTTTGGCATATTCTCTTATCCACGGTTTTCATTATCCACAGGAAGGCCTGGAACCAATCCCCAGTGGATACTGGGGTCCTACTGTACACAATTCTGTATGTATGCATGCATATATACATTGTATTTTTGCCCCACATTTCTCATTAAAGAGCACCCAAGGTGGCTTATATAATTAAAAGATAATATTTAAAGCTAATCCCCTCAGTAAGTATACAAATACTTTAAAGAATCAAACAAACACCACACTAAAAGACAGTAAACAAGAGCAACACCAAACACATTTCAAAGCACAAGACTCCATTTAAAAACCCCACTCAGACAACCAGTCACTAAGGGAAAGAGAAAGGTCTTTGTTTGTGGAAGAACAGGAAAAAAAGGGCCAGCCCTGCTTCCTGGTGGAGTCTTTAGACCAGGGGTCCTCAAAATTTTCAAACATTGGGCCGGTCCACTGCCCCCCCCGGACATCGCTCAGGACCAGACCACAGTCCAAAAAAAGGCCAACATGGAAAAAAGGGGGAGGGAGGGGCAAGTGGGCGGAGTCCCCCATGATTGGCCTATGACCAGCACATCTCCAGGGCCCCAGTGATGCATCCTGCTCCAGATCGCCACCCTGAGGTGCTGCCACTGGGATCCTTCTGCTGGGTCTCCTCCTCCTCCTCCTCCTCCTCCTCTTGCATCGGTGGCTGCTGGATCGGCTCTCCTTCCTTCATTGCATCGGAAAGGAGGCAGCCACCAAGACAAACTCGGGCCCCTCCTTGGCTCCTGGGCAGATGCTCAGGATGAGGAGAAGCAGCCGTTGCAGGGGCAGTGAGGCTGACACCACCGTGCACCCTGGGTATCACACCCTTGCTGCGCTTCAGAGGAAGAGCTACCTCCTCTCTTGGCCTGGCCCGGCTTGCTGTGCTGCAAGCAAGGGAGGGAGGGAGGGAGGGCTGGGAGGGAGGGAGGGGAGGCAGGAAGGCCTGCCCAAAGCCACCCGCACATTGCTCTCCTCCTCCTCCTCCTCACCAGGCACTAACCTGGTGGTGGCGGCAGCCTACTCCTCCAGCCATGGCTAGGCTCCTTCCTTCCCTATTTCCCTCCATGGAGCAAGGCGGCAGCTCGGGGTGGGGGGTGGGCAGGAAGTTGCTCCATTTCCCCCTCGGTCACCCGCCACCCATCCCTCTGTTGGTCCACTGCCGCCACTGCTCCAGATCGGACAGCTGTCTGGCACTGCCTCTGCTTGCCCCCTTGCTTCCTCACAACTACAATAACACAGGTGGCAGCCACACAAGGAAGGCAGGTGGGCGGGGTGTAGGAGTAGCAGGGGCGGGGCCTAAGTGCCATGGAGGGAGTGGGGCACCCTGCCATGGCCTTCCCATTTCAATGTGCCCTGCTTGGTTGCAGCCGGCGCTCCAACCATCTGGGTGGTGGGTGGGGGGAGCGGGGGACCTTACCGTGGCCCTCCCACTATGAACTGCCTCACTGGCCAGCATGCTGATCATCTAGACAGTGGGTGGGGGAAGTGGGGGAAGGGACATAGCCCACTGCTATGAACTGCCTCAGCATTAGAAGCAACCAGCTTGCTCACTTGCTCTTGAAGTGGGGGTGGGGTGGGGGTCTGCAATTGGTCCCAGGGGCCTTATTCAGAATCAGGACCCTGGGGGCACCATCCGGCCCCTGGGCCGTAGTTTGAGGACCCCTGCTTTAGACTATACTTTATGTAGGAGTAAGCTGCCTAGATGCCCTAAGCACATCTGATCTCACCTGGTTTCAGAAGCTAAGCAGGGTCGGCCCTGGTTAGTACTTGGATGGGAGACCACCAGGAATTACCAGGTGCTGTAGGTGCCTAGAGTAGGAACTGGCAAGCCACTCCAGTATTCCTGCCAAGAAAACTCCATGGACATGGGGTCACGAAGGGTCGGTCATGACTGTAACGATGCAACACACACAAACACAGTTTATTGAATTTTTACCTGATGCTGTATATGCTGAATCTTTAATGCAGAACCTAATTAACAGTGACACAAGCATATAAATATTATTTATTATAACTATTATTTTAGTAAATAAAGCCACTCTGAGCATGTTCACATTGGTTTCTGAAATGGATAATTTAATGACTGCATTTCATCTTTCTAGACATCTGGGATTAAGTAGTAGGATGTTATTCAGAATTGTATGGTGATTTTAATGAGGATACTTACCTTATATGACTTCAGCTGAGTGCATATAGGTCTTCATCTCCAAAGTATGGCTTCTTAGCAAACATGAGCCCTATCAGCTCTCATTTTGAAATTTAATACTATAATCTGTATGTGGCTACTCATAAATAAGCCTCACTAATATAAATGGGGTTTATTCCCCAGAAAGCAAGTGTAGCATGGCAGCCCAAGTGTAGTTTGATACTTTTAAATCTCTGTCCTGTAAAGTACTCACAAGTAGATGGCTTATGTCACAGTCTTTGTGAATATACTGCCATCTCTATATCATTCCGGGGGGCGTGGTGGCTGAGTGGACTAAGGCACCTAAACTGTAGACTGCAAAGTCGGCAGCTTGGCGGTTCGAATCCCGGGTGCCACGCAGCGGTGTGAGCTAAAACAGTGTTTCCTTGCAGCCATGCTGGCCACATGGCCATGGACTTGCACAGCACTGGCTCTTCCGACTTGAATACGGAGAGGAGCACCGCCCCTAGAGTCGGACACGACTAGCACGCATGTGCAGGGGGAACCTTTACCTTTACCTTTACTATATCATTCACAGTATGCACAGTGGCAGTCGTAACATTTTGACAGGTATCTGGCATTTTATGAAATGAAAATGGAGCTTTGTTGATGCAAATGATATATGGATTTCAATATTTAATTTGACATAGCTTTTTTATTTGTTTCAACCGCACAATAAAATATTCCAGTGCTGTACATTCTGGTTCACTCCCAGGACCATGTTCTTAATGATTCAGCTGACTATTATAAAGAATAGGGTTGGGTCTTCCAAATATTGTTAGACTGTAGTTTTCATAATCTCATGCTACATGCTGACTGGGGCGAATGGAAGCTGAAGTTTAGTAATATCTGAAGGGCTGCAGATTTCCCAGCCTGATGTAGGAGATGATTAAAAACAACATGCCATTCTCAGAAGAGGGAAATTTACCACGTAGGCAGGCAGCAGAGTACTGTACAGCCAGTTATGCAAATCCTTGCAGCCAAGACACGTCACGGAGGCACATAGGCTGTAAAGCTGGAAGAATCTTTGAGGATTCCAAAATGTGTACATTCGCTGATTTTAATAATTATCATAGAATTGCAGACCTGGAAGGGGCCCTATGGATCATCAGGTCCATCCCGTCTGAAGGAAGCCCAGTGGGGAACTGAACTTCCAAACTCTGGCTCCACAGCCATGGAACTAATTAAGGGCGTTTATACACGACTCCTAAGCTCCACCGCAAATGGCTGCAAGCTCCGGACCTTAAAAATGTTTCCCCACCAGCTCCGGAGTTTGCAGACAATTAAGTGCGACCCCGCCCACCTAAGCGCGACCCAACACACTTTTCTTGTACCTGCTCTTTGATGGTGAAAAATATTTGATGCGGAGAGTGCCTGAGCTCTCCTCGCTTCTTTCTGTTGTTTTTCTTTTGCCTCCGCCCCTTAAAGAGGAACCAGGAAGTAAACGGAGGTCGGAGCAACTTCCCCCGGCACCGGAGGTAAGCCTTTTATTCTTTTGTCTCTGTCTAAGGCTTTTCCCCCCCCTCCCTCCTCTCACGCAGACAGAACAAAGAAGTGCTGAGCGGGTGGGGACGAACAGCAACGAACCCTCAAGATCTCTGGTCCGAATTTAAGGGACCAGCGGATCTTAGGGGTCGTGTAAAAAGGCCCTCAGTCACTGAGCCATCCAAGACTAGAATATATACTGTGTACACTATTAGGGCTACAGGCCTTTTCTGAATTGTGAGGAGAGACCTATCCACAGAGGAAATGGAAAAGGCACTGTGGTTTGTCTGTTTCCCACCTGCTTTCAATGCATGCACACCTATCATTCTGTGTGTATACCCATATGATGAATGTGCATTCTCTGTAATGGACTGATCATAGCTACTTTCTACCAGTGGAGCAGCTGCATTATGCAAGATCCCTCTATACACTTTTGGGGCCTTCCCTTGCCACAAAATACAGCTCATCTCATTCAGTCGAGTCCCCTGACTTTATGAATAGCATCTTTCAGAGAACTGGAAAAGCTGCTGTGGGGAGGTAGGGAATTTGATGCCACTTGTCCAGCTATGTATATTTAAAAATGGACCTAGTCCAGTGTATATAAAATGGAAGTGGGTAAACTTTATTTATTTTATGGAAAGTAAAATATGTAAGATATTCATATTGTATTCAAGTAGTTTTACAATGTAAAAATAAAATAAAAATATAAGTGTGTGTATGTGTGTAAAATATATAGTCAATAAATTCTGTATAACAAAATGGAAGCAGGGGGTTAATAGGAGCCTAGTGGACAACAGATGCACTATTTAGTTCAAAGAATCTCATACACTACTGTACTTGGAATTTATATGACATGCTTAACAGAAGTGTCTACCAGATACCTAACCTATTATCAAATGCTACTAAATGCCAATTGGGGCAACCTATTTCCAAATATAACTAAGTTGGGAAGTCAGTACAATCTGTCGTATGATTTTAGCTTTCACAGAGATTTTATGATTTCAGAGATTTTTTAAAAAAATGTAACTACTTACAATGTGTCGCTACCTAGATGCCCTAAGCACATCCGATCTCACTTGATTTCGGAAGCTAAGCAGGGTCGGCCCTGGTTAGTACTTGGATGGGCGACCACCAGGGAATACCAGGTGCTGTAGGCGCCTGGAGTAGGAACTGGCAAGCCACTCCAGTACTCCTGTCAAGAAAACTCCATGGACATGGAGTCACGTAGAGTCGGTCACAACTGTAATGACACAACACACACACTTACAATGTGAGGCCTGCATAATTACATTGTAAACTGCCCAGAGAGTGCTTGAAACGCTATGGGTGGTATAGAAGCAGAAAACTTTGCTTTTGCTTTTACTTATGGTATAGTTGGAGGGAAAGCTTCTCTTACCAAAGGTTTCTCTGACATCCTTTATAGAACAGTAAATGCCTATGATCAATCCCTACTAAAATCTATTTATTGTTGAGTCTGTTTGTAGCTTGGGGGGGAGTCCAATTGCAAGATATAATTTACTTGATTATTTTATTTGGCACATCAGTAATATATGTAATGAATGTAGTGTTTATCACTGTTTTAGTTTCAGAGATCCTTTGTGACAGACATACTCTGAAATATAAGGTTTGCAAAATAAGGCACATTCTCCTATGAATGTAAAATATATAATTTGCCATGGAACTTTTTTCCAGATATGCAGTTATTTTATGTTACATGTTATATGTTCTCTTTTCTAGCCATCTTTTAGTGCTTTTCTATATGTTTCTACATAGGAGAATAAGGGAAATCAGAGGAAATGAGGAACGTATGTGAAAGCACCAAACACCTGCTACCGTCTTTTGTGTTCATCTCAGTGTGCTCACCCTTCGCTTGATTATCTTGTGCTTTAAAAATCAGTGCAATTACCTAATGAGTTAACTGTTTTACTTTACCACATCTCCTACAGAGGGAGGATTTATTTGAATGGAATTGCTGGTTGTCTGTTTTGTTTACCATATGTTATGCTGGATGATAAAAACCAGCAATTTTTCTTTCAGAAAAACAATGTAAAAGACAAACTGCCTCATAAATGTGGCGAAGGAGGAAAATAGATTCTTCCTGACATAACAGCATGTGGAACAACCTACTGGAGCTAGAGTTAAAATCAATGGGCCACGGAAGTAAATTATTAATGCATTCTGCCATTTAGTCTCAGTTGCGAGGAACAGAGATGCCAATGTTCTCTTTGACCCACAGTATGCACAAATGCATTAAACAGATCTTCAGCTACTGCAGCATATTTCTTCCCATTTCCTGATGCTTCACATTATAAGATGAGTGCTGCGAGATAATGGCTGTTTTGCAGGGCATTAATAGTTCAATACAGATAATGCCATCCGTGCATTTAAGCAAAAGATCTGATCTGAAGCCAGTCTAGGAAGCAAGCAAATATACCCCCCCAAGTAAAACACACATGGATCTCCCCCACCATCCCAGCTCCAAAAGGATGGTCAACAAGTAAGGGATGGTGGCTGGCCACACGAAATTTCAGTGACATTGTGAATCCATTCTGGGTTTTAGTCTGCACTTTACAGGACCTATCCAAGGTGGTAAACCATGTCCCTGGAAGAGGCTCAGTGCCCGGGATAACTCTGTAAAGTTCAGATTAAAACTCACTGTGGTTTTGCAGCACCACCAAAACTGAACTGACAAGTGCCAATATTTCAGAGTTTTCTCTGTGCCCAAAGGACACTTCTGAATTACCCGGACCTATCATCTCCTCTAACTACTGAATATGAATGTTTTCAGGTTCTGCTTGGGATAGAATATGGCCCTAGTAAAGTGGTTTTGTGTGGTTTCATCGAGACCAATGTTGGTGAACTTATGGCATGAGTGCCAAAGGTGGCACTCGGAGCCCTTTCCCAACATCGCCCCTTCACAGCCACCTGTATTCGGGTTAAATTTGCTGTATTGGCACTTTGCGAAAAATTAGTGGGTTTTGAATCGCAATTTGGGCACTCGGTCTCTAAAAGGTTCACCATCACTGATCTAGACCTACAGGTGGACACTCAACAGTGGACAGCCACATGCAGGTGACAGTTGTGGCACAGCTGGTCATATTATCTTTTCTGATCATAAAGAGTCCTTCATACAAAGATTCCAGTCTCTGCAGCCTCCTGACTCTTGGATTTCAAAGCATGGGGAGGTTACTGAGATAAAAGATGTCATTCAAAAAAACCCCCAACAACAACAGTATCTACTTTCTATGTAACTCTTGTTCCCCTTGTCACACAAAATTATGTGCTTGAGAGGTAAGTGGTCCTTTGGAATTGTGTGCAGGAGCTGTGCAGGAAAGAGAAACTGGACGGATTAAGGGAGCCACACACTACAAATGGGAAAGTGTTTCTCCTTGTGCAAGACATTGCTGCAAAGAAAACACCCAGAGATATCTACTAAAGAGGCTGCTATAGGTCACTATGGGTGTTCTCTTCCAGGGAAAGCTGGGAGGGGAAATGGGTCACCTTTGGGAGGTATGCTCTCTGTGTACTTCTAAATCCAAACTACTGACTTTCCTTCAGAAGTCTTTATATTTGGATTTTGCTGCTAGGTGTTTTTGCTTTCATTTGGACAATCTCCCTTATCTGTCCAAATCAACCTGATTTAGTTAAAACTTCCTCTGAATCCAAAGTGTGACCTCGGTGGCTGCTCTTTGCCCAATGGGTTATTTGGGAAGATCCTGTCCTTGTAATCTTCTATGGCTACACTTAGATGTTAAATTCCTGCAAGGATTGAGACAGTGGCCTCTTGGCTCCTGTTGGTGGACCATCTCATCTCTCCCCAGGATGTACTGAATTTCCCCACTATGAATTCTCTGATAGGCCTGGGAGAAACCATAGTAAATGGTGATGTCTTGTGGGAAACAAAGATCAGGGAAGATCTTGAGGAACAGGATGTGAGAATAAAATCAGGAATAACAGAAAGGGCAGGGGAAAGTGTAGAAAGCCGGAGAACAGAAAGGAGAGATCAAGTGTGAGAATGAGGAGGAGACCCTTGTTAGCTAGGAGCTCTAAGAAAAGGCTTAGAGGTAGCTGAAGGAAGAGAATAGAAAAATTAAGAAGATGACAAGTTACAACGATCTCTCCAGACAGTGGACTGAGCATCAGATGGAGCTAGGAGGAGGAAGAAGTCTGAGATCACAGATTCATAGGAATCATAGAGTTGGAAGAGACCTCAAGGGCCATGCAGTCCAACCCTCTGCTATGCAGGAACCCCCATCAAAGTACCCCCCGACATATGACCATCCAGCCTCTGCTTAAAAACCTCCAAAGGAGACTCCACCACCCTTCATGGCAGCATATTCCACTGCTGAACAGCTCTGTCAGGAAGTTCTTCCTAATGTTCAAATGGGGTCCCAAGACAGAATCATATCAGCTGGGCATCAAGTACCCAGAATAACTTGAACCTCCTGAGGACTAGGAGCATGTATACCAAGAAGAACACAGTGCAAGAGTGATTTCCTTCTCGATCATGGTACTGATGAGGGTAGAGATTCAGAGTTGAAGCCAGACTTTGTGCTCAAGCAGTGAAAGAAACTAGCTTGGATTTGTTTGATGTTATTAATATTAAACTACTGTCTCTACACTCTTTGTTTGAGGATATTGAGATGAAGTAGCAGAATTCAGCCAATTCACAGGAGGTCAGGGGGTCCTATCCCCAGTTCATGCATGCATAGTATTACAGTCTTAGGGTATTTGTACACGACCCCTAAACTCCGCCGCAAATGGCTCCAAGCTCCGGAGCTTAAAATTGTTTCCCCACCATCTCCGGAGTTTACAGATAATTAAGTGCGACCACGCCCACCTAAGCGCGTCCCAGCGCTTTTTTCAGGTACCTGCTCTCTGGAGGTGAAAATTCCTGATGCGGATATAACAGTAGTGACTGCCGGGCTCTCCTTGCTTCTGTTTGTTCTTTTTTTGCCCCCCACCCCTTTAAGAGATCTGAATGCAGTGCCGGGACGGCAGAACGGAGGTGAGCGGCATTCTTTTCTTCCTTTTTTTCTCCCTCCCCTCACGCAGCCAGCAGCCAGGAGTGCGGAGGGGGTGGGAACGCAGGAACAGCGACAAACCCCTAAGATCTCTGGTCCGAATTTAAGTGGCCAGCAGATCTTAGGGGTCGTGTGAAAAGGCCCTTAGTGTCCATGGACCGAGTGTAATTTTTGTTTACTTTTTGTCAGCTTTATTAGTCTTCTGAGCAGGTGGGGAAATCTGAAAACAAAATGACCTGCAATCAGCCATGTTTAACTAGGCCTTTTATCCTTAAATGAACTCTCATTGGGTTGCCTTGAACATTTGTCAGTAGAGGGAGCTGATCTTACTTTCCAAATATACAGTACATAGACAATGAAAGGTGTTCTTCCGTACAAGCAATGAAGGATGTGATGTTCTAATTAGTTTTTGAAAAGCAAATGCTCTCTTCAGGCTTATAAATCCTACAAACAGAAGGAAAATGATCTCCTTTTATTTTTCTACAAGAGAGTGGAAAACCCAGGAGACTGCAACTTGTTTCTTGGTTTTCACATCATCACGCGTAACACTTCTCCACACCTCTAACAAGTAATAAGATAATGTTTGAAGAAGATAATATTTAGTAGCCTAGAAGTGGTCCCTTTAAATCTCTTCATTCTATTTGGTTGCCCAGGACAACTCTTGTAAACATCAGTGACCTTAGTGGCCTTTGCAAAAGCTGGGACCTGAATCTGATGGGAACGTTTAAGTCATTTCAGAGCTGCTTGAATCGGACTGTAAGTACTTACTGAACTTGGTAGTGTTGTTTTGCTTTCTCTAATAAAATTTGCTTCACGCTTTGGTGTTTTGCTTTCAAAACAATCTTCTGACAGCCCTTAGAAAAATGGGCCTTTTCCCCCCTGAGTAATTTGTGCTAAATATAGTTTCATGTGCTGGAAATATGCCATCACTCTCAGGAAATAATAGGAAAGATAGGAAATCTCTTGGTATTGGAAATGATTGCTCTAAAAGCAGTTTTTATACACTTCTGAGAAATATCTGTAAGGAAATAACTTCTCCACCGGTTCCTACCATTCTAGTGGTAGCCATGAAAATTAATAAATCACTGCCATTACCATTCAGTAGTTCATGTCACAGATTGGCAGTACTTACAGGACAGACAAACCGGACTGGAGAAGAGTGGAAGGAAACATGTTCACATTTCACTTGCCTAGAGGAAACCTTAAAGTTACTCATAAGATTGCCCCCTCCAACTGAAATAGAAAACTATGGCTGTTTATTAAACTGAGGAGTAAAGCTTTGCCAATTACTGAAACATTTAATCAATATTGCCATGGATAAAATGGCAATTGTTAAATTTTGAATGTCCTCTTGATTACTACAAAATGCATGTGCAAAAGTAACATTGTAGGTAAATCTGACTTTTCAGGTCTCTGATATGTAAAGGATTTTTGCAACTTGCAAATGTTTGTTCTTAAAGGATACTTTGACAACAGTTGCTATTTGAGACCTATGTTACTTCTTGGGAAAGATATGTCAATTCCCACCATTCAGTGGAAATACTGGGATTGGAGAAGAGGCAGAAATGGAAACCAAGTTTCTTCCTCCTTTTGCATACAGTACTGGTTTTCTGAGACATACATGTAGGATGTAGGGCTCAGTGGGTTGAAGCACCCGATTGTGGAGCCAGGGACCAGGTATTCCAATACTCAGTGTGCTTCCTGGGAAGGGCACATCACAGAGAGTATGTGTAGCCAATGCAAGTACTGTATGTGTCTTGCCCCCTGTGCAGCTTTGGGGGAACTGCTATGGCTCTACCATGTATTTACAAAAGGAGAACTGGTAAGCCACAGCTGAGTACTTGGCACTAACAAAACCCTGGGAGGGCTGCCATAGGACAGAGTCAGTGTCAGTATGATGGCACTTAATTATGTGGGCAGCATCTGTTTGCAATGGCGATTGGCTGAAGGTTGCTGCTAAGCTTTTCTGCTTGAATTAGGGTTGTGGCATATACACGTCTAATGCTTAATCAGCTAAGATGCACGGAGAAACATTCCATCATTTGCAGTGACCCCTTTCCCCTTGCAGTGCCTCCAATCACTGGTTGGTTTGTGTGTGTGTGTGTGTGTGTGTGTGTGTGTGTGTGTGTGTGTGTGTGTGTGTGTGTGTGTGTGTGTGTGTGTGTGTGTGTGTGTGTGTGTGTGAAATCCATGCAGACCACTTGCATTTGTACCACACTATACTGTAATTGTTACAGGAATTTACCTAATAATATTGCTCAAAATTTGCTGTTCTGTTCTCAGCCATTTATTAAGTAGACGTGGATGTTTCCTTTTAGGTGTGGTTCGGAGGGCAAAGTGTAGTCCTTAAATTGAAATTGCAGACCAACAATATGTGGAGGTCTGCATTTTGTCTATCCCTCTTGGAAGGGAGTGAAAATACAGACAGCACATAGACCATCAAACTTTATCAAATAAACTGCTAAATAAGTGCTAGCTTGTCTCTAAATATATCTTATCAAACAGGAAGACTACAAGGGATGGTGATAGCTGATGGATGGGAAGGTTATTTAACAAACCACTCAACACCACAGCTCTTTTGCTCTGCCTAGATGCCCTAAGCCAGGGGTGCCCAAACTTTTTGTAAGGAGGGCCAGATTTGGTGGCTGAGAATGTGTCAGGGGCCGGTTGCTCCCCGACCCTGCCACCCCACTGCAAGCCCCACCCACTGACCCATAAGCCCCGCCCACTGACCCCTTGCAACCCCACCTGCAGGAAGGAAGGCGGGGACCAAGGGAGGGAGGGAGGGAGGTGGAAACCAAGAGAGGAAGGAAGGAAGGTGGGGAACAAGGAAGGGAGGGAGGGAGGGAGGTGGGGACCAAGGGAGGGAGGAAGGAAGGAAGGAAGGTGGGGACCAATGGAAGCACAGGGAGCTGTGGCCACAGGTCGCCCCTTGGAAGAGGCGATCTGTGTGACCTTGCACCCCCCAAGCTCCCCAGTGGTGGCAACGGCTCGCCCGCTAGCCCACCCCAAAGCTCCTTGGCGGTGGCAGAGGCCCGCTGGCCTGCCCACCCCCACACTTTCCCCTGCAGTGCTGGTGGTGGCAGACCGCCCATCCGCCCAAGCTTCCCAGCGGTGTCAGTGTTGGCAGAAGATTTTTTTAAAAAAAACATGGGGCAAAGGAGGGGGAGGGAGGGGCTGGCCAGCCATCCGTGGGCCACTCAGAATGGCCTGATGGGCCGGATTTGGCCCCCGGGCCAGACTTTGGGCAGGCCTGCCCTAAGCATATCCAATCTAGCCTTATTTCGGAAGCTAAGCAGGGTCGGCCCTGGTTAGTACTTGGATGGGAGACCACCAGGGAATACCAAGTGCTGTAGGCGCCTGGAGTAGGAACTGGCAAGCCACTCCAGTATTCCTGCCAAGAAAACTCCATGGACATGGAGTCACGAAGAGTCGGTCACGACTGTAATGACACAACACACACAATCTCTCTGTTGCATTTACATATGTGTGTGCTCAGAGCAGCTCACAAAACAAAAATGTAAGACAAATTGTTCAGAAAACGAGACCCACGGTACATCATTATATTAGACAGTAGAGTGTCCATTCATTTTATAATGAACAATTTACAGGCAGGTGGTAATACTAAAGAGGTATTGGAATCTCCCCACACAAATGGCTGTGATGAGACCAGGAAGAAGTCATTTGATTGCATTCTGTGCAGGGCCAGTAGTTAAAAATAATGTATAGACAGTACCTGATACCTAGCACTAAAAAGAGCCACCTTCTCCACCTATCCATTCTGGGGAAGGTGGGGGAAACACAGAAAGGGAAGAAACCCTAGTAAGGTTCTGAATGTGAGTGTAAGATACTGTCCATTGGCATTACATATACAGAAGGGCATCATTCTGTAATCTACAGTACACCAACTTAAAAGTTTCGCTTGAAAGAAAGGGAAAAATCATTTTTTTTACCATTCTTCTATCCCCATTAATGAATGCTGTTCAACACTAGAATCTGAATCATTTCGACTCACTGAATAAAATATACATCACCTTTGTCTGGCAGGAAACCTTCTACTGAATCTTCAGCAAGAGAAGTATGGAAGGACTTGCCGGCATGGTATACAGGACTGCACCACTATCAGGTTTTTATATCTGTTCTAGATTGAAGGACGGTAGTAGTCAGTTCCAATTCTCCGCTATTAAGCTGTGTTGGGGAGAGGCGTTAGTTCCTCTCTAAACTGTGAGGGGGAAAGGAATCAGAGGAACCTTCGGGGGGGGGAAAAAGAACAGTGATGATTATTTAAAACGAATCCGTGTGTAAACGTGCACCGAGTAACGGGTACAGGTGTCATCTTGGACCAGCTGGAAAGCCGGAGGCGGTCGAAGCATTCCTGCGAGGCCAGAAATTAAAGGATGCTCGGCGGTGGTGCTGGGGGCGCAGCCCACTTCGGGAAGGGCGACGCGCCCCGACGCGCCCGCTCGAGAGGCCAGGCTGACACTCCCCACCCCGTGTCTCCGGTTGCTAGGACCGCTCTGTTAGCATTTTCTCCTGTCGAGCGAGGAGGGTAGAAGCAGTCGAGGCGGCGCTTTCCATTTGCCCATCCGGAGGGGGGGGGGGGCGGGCGGCGGCGTGCCTCAAGCCATGCACCCCCGGGGCGTCCTCTCCATCGGCAAGGGCTTGCGCCCTCTTCGCGCGCGATCCGATTCCTCGGCCGGCCGCTTCTAGCGCCCCATTCCTTGCCCCTACATTAGCCATGCCCGGGATTGGGGGGGGGGTTGAGGGGCAGGCAGTATAAGCCTCTCCTCCTCCTCCTCCTCCTCCCGGTCTAGCAATGGTTCGCTCCGGTCTCTCTCTCTCTCTCTCTCTCTCTCTCTCTCTCTCTCTCTCTGCCCACCCCACCCCACCCCACCCCCGTTGCACCAATTCTCGCTGGCCGCCGCCGCCGCCGCCGCGCGTCCAGTCCTGGCAGGCTTCCGAACAGATGCTTCCACCGCTGCCGGGGGAGCGACGCGGGGGGAGCGAGTGTTCGGAACCCGAGCCGCCGACGAGGAGGAGGAGGAGGAGGAGGAGGCGAAGGCTCGGCTGGGCTGGGCTGCTGCTGCTGCTGACATCATTCCGCTGCTTCGCGGGGCCCGCGGGAGCTCCGGAGAGGACCGACCCTTCGCCCCCGGGCGGGGAGGGCTCGGGGCTTGCAGGTAAAGGCGAGGAGGCAGGCGCGGGCGATACCTCCACCGCCCACCGCCCACCACCCCCCCCGGTCTGTCGCCACTCTCGGAGGGGGAACCTGCACAGCGGTGCGGCTTCGAGGGCGGGCGGGCGAGCGAGCGAGCGGGCGACCCTTTCGCATCCTCTCCGCTCTGAGCCCGGGTTCTGGGGCTGTTGGTCGGGGTGATGGGGGCGACGATGAGGCTAGAGACAGACGGTGGTGCAGCCCGTCATCAAAGGCTATAGAGGGACCCGGTGAGGAGTCGCGGCTCGCTCCCAACCCCCGCTCATGATTCAGCATCGGCGTCGTTCCCCCGGCTAGGAGGCAGAAGGGCAAAGGAGCATCAGAAGGGGGGGGGGGGAGGAAGAACGCGTCGGCCGGGGAGCTGCAGTGCAACCTTTCTTCCCGTCGCCCTTTCTGGAGGGTCTGCTTTCCCTCGACCCCCTCCTCAAGGTCCGGTTGTGTTGTGTTGTGTTGTCCGGCTGGCTTCGCAATATGGCGGGGCAGAGTGTTGGGCACCCTCCTCCTGTCTCCCTAAGGGTCCTCTCTGGTTGCCTTGGGAGGAAGCCCTGTCAAGGGCTTTGTGGCCCAGCTGGTCCCCCAGAGGTCGCTTCCAAGTAAAGGACACCAGCGAGTGTCTCTCCCCTTCCCCGCCTCCCTCCAGGGTCTCAGGGTTGCCAGTCAGCACCCAGAGACGATGCAGCTGCAGGAAGCAGCGCCAAACGGAAGCATCCATAGAATAATACTGTCGCCTCTTTTGACATGAAAGACACGCCATGCTTCACTAGATTTATTTGATTCTGATATCTCACAGAATTTGTTTTGTGATATCTGAGTGTATGGCCCTTCCCTCCTTCACAACGGAAGACCAGAGGCATTGGGGTTCGATGCAGTCTCTTTGTTAAATGCACTGTGCATGTTAATTGTAATCTCTGTTTGGAAAGTAAATTATGAAGTGCTGGGTTTAGGCTTGCAAAAATAGACAAGGTCGTGATAGGGTTTTCTTGCTGCTTTTATATTCTTCTTTCCCGACTCCCTCTAAATGCACACATTTGCCTTCTTTCTCTAGAATATATATGCACAATTTCACTGACATGATGTGGAGCATATACATGCTGTATTGGGGTGACTTGTGCCTTTGGGACAATGTATCATTAAAAAGTAAATATCTGTAATGTATGGAACTAAGAAAGCTGATTAGCTGTAGTTGCTGTAAAGGTCAGAACTACAAGATAAAGGTAAAATGTCTTGAGCAGTTGAAAGTCCTGCACAAATAAATAATGTAAGCATGAAACTGCACAGGCGAAGTGGTTAAAGTGACTTTTCTCTTGGCTTCAACGTTTAGTGTGGTAGAAGTCAAACAACCCTTTAGAGGACAACTGGGGTTGCTCTTCAGCAAATGATTTCTGGGTTGTGAGCAGGGATACTGTCACACCGATTGCACAGCAGAATGTGATGGAATTATTTTAAGAGGTGGGAACTTTAGAGCTGTGCTGTGCTATTTTAAAAGATTGTGAAATAAGAGTCAAATTTTATAGGGCATTTCAGCCAGAGAGAATGTGCTAAATTAATAATGGGGCAAATATATAAGGAATGCATTTATATAACTTTTTTTTGGCTAGAATTTGGAGATATTTTCGGGGAGAGCTTTAGCACATATATTGAGGCTCAAAAATTGGGTGGGGGTGTTATGTCCTTGCTTTATAACATTTCTGCACATGTTTATGCTTCATTTAGGATTATTTCTAAGTAAGTAGGTAGAAGATTATAACCTTGGTCTTACAGAAGGCTAGCTTTGCTTGCTGATGGTCCTGTAAAAGTGAGAAGAACTATAAATGAAGGGAGGTAGAGGTAGAGGTCACTTTCTTAACAGTTTGAACAATTACAGTGCAATTTGTTGTTATCCTTTGGTTTAGATACCAATTTACAAAGTGCAGTTCAGCTGTGTTTATCCTACTAAGATTCATGTGAGGTATAACCCCATCAAACAAGAGAAGAATGAAGGATGAGCGAGGATAACTTTGCAAACCACTGCTCTAGCACAGTGCTTGGAAATTTGATCTGGTTCTTCCAAGTAGGTTGATAATTTCCCCCTGGCTTGTGTTAGCTCCCTGCCATTCTGCTATACTGTACAACATTCCTTCATGCCACATTTGGTTCAGCAAATGCATGTTACAGTATGTAATACTGTAAGATGCAAAGTCTGGTGCATATACTGTTATTTGCTGCTGCTGTAGTACTAGTGGTGGTTGTATAAGATCTCCATGAAGCACTCTGGTGTTTCTGGACAATAAATGTCCTTCACATTCTAGTGTGCCTAGATTTGTACAAAAAGCGTGGTTGACTTTGGTGATTTCATCTTAGCGTTTCCAGACTTGCAAAGATGAGCTACTGTGTGTAAGAAGCTAGCAGAGAGAAACAATCTTTGTCTCCAGTTCCTATAGCCTTAGGCTGGCTCATGGCCCAAACTGGTGAGGATGCACTCATTTCAGAGTTTCAGAATAAGTTGCCACCCTACTTGACCCATGGACCCTGGCTTTCAATAATAAGAGTCAGTGGTGCAGCTTGGTTCAACATAAGTGTCAGTGAAACTACTGCATCGTTTTCCTTATTTATTCCTGTCTGTGTTTCCTCCCCCTTGTTCTGTACCTTCCCTGTGTCTCACTGCATGCCCTTTAGGATTGGGAACTGAGAGATCCTTGTAAAGCTTCATACATGCAGTTGACATGGTAGAAATAATAGAGAACAGTCTAGTTTGAAACAGAAGGTCAGCTGGTCTGTTGTTTCCAAACCACTTGATTCCTCACTCGTCAGCAGTATAAGAGAATTAATCCAACAATACAATTGGTATCTGGTGGTGAAGGAATTTCATAAGTCCAGCAAGGATGTATTATTATTACAGTATTAGTTGTTTCTTGGATAGGAGCAGCAGCTGAAAAATACAGGAACATTTCCTGCTTTTTCCAATTACCTACAGTACCGCTTTTCATTTCAAACCATGCTTGAACCAAATGCCAATGTTATTGTTATTTAGTGTTTGGAGCAATGCCTTTATTGCTTTTTAAGGGTCATACTACACAAAACACCAAATTCACATTTAGAAGCTAATAGCACCCTGGCTTCTCCAGCAATGCTGCTCTCAAGGGCTGCCTGCCTGAACAATCAGACTTGAACATTACACATGTTTTCTCCCCAGTGACCAATGACAAAACAAATCAAGCTAATATGCAAGGGAGCGGGAATGAGGACAGCTTGTGCAATGACAAGCAAATGTTACCCATCCATCAGAGATGTCCCGCTTCTAAGAATTCATTGTCTCTTCTAGTTTGACTCTAACATTCGGTAATACCAGCAAAACATGAGTGGTATTTGTGCAGTTTGCCAATGCTATGGAAGCAGCTTTCAGGATGGTTAACACATGCCTTTTCTTTCTTTTTTGATGCAAATTTTTTATGCCATTTTTGTATTTCGCTGCAGCTTTTGGCACAAATTTATTTTATTTTATTTATTTTATTTATTTTTACAACTTATATGCCGTCCACTACCCAAAGGTCTCTGGGCGGCTTACAATCAAAAATTAAAACAGTTAAAACATCAAATATCAATAAATAATTAAAACAAAAATAAAACTTACACTAAGACCATTACACTAAAATTGTCATCAGAGGACCCACAGTCTATATTGTATCAATTTAAAAACTTCTTGAACAGGAAGGTTTTTATCTGGCGCCGAAATGTCACTGCCGAAATTGTTGCCAGAGTGGCACTGTGCTTATATGCAGCCAAGAAGACAAATGCGTAATTAACTAATCAAACATTTTTTGCTGTCTGCAAGCATAGAGATGTAACTTATCAATTGTTTGTAATTTCAATGCTATGGTATTGGTTGGGGGGATGGGATGACCCTTACAATGGTGAGAAGGTTGTTGATGTATGGAGAAGGAACAGGGTTACAAATCCAAACCAATGAAGGTCACAATGGGTGCACCACTGAAGCATTCTCTTTGTCTATAAAGAATGCAAAACAAAAAGCAACCTTTGAAATAAATCCCTAAGACATGGAATGAAACATTGATCAGTTTCCCAAGAAGGAGACAGAGTCTTTTGTAACAAAAAGACAACACCTTGTCTCCTGTTTTAGATTGAAACATTTTGCCAAAGTTTTCATAGACCAGACCTGCCCAACAGGTAGACCGCGGGCTACTGGTACCCCGCGAAGGGTTCAAAAGTAGCCAGCTAGCCAATAGCCATCAATAAAAAAAATGAGGGGATAAGTTCTCCACCTCTACCTCCCCCACCCCAAGGACCACCACTGCCCCAGCAATGTTCTTGGTCTGCCAAGCCCACTGTCTCAGCCGAGCGGGGCAGTTCAAGGGCCACGGTGCATTGAAATCTGTTCCCTCCAGAACTGATTAATTGGTTTTCAATGCATTCCTATGGGAAACTGCTGCTCTACTTACAAAACATATAAGCATGTGCTCGGAACGGATAAAATTTGTAAGTAGAGGTTTTAGTGTAGTAGCCCTCAGGAACCCTGAGCCGGAAAAAGTAGACCTTGGCCTGTTCAAAGTTGAACAGCCCTGTCATAGACTATAGTTAGCTACTGGAGAAAAGTAAATTGTTGTCAGGCTGAGTTACAAATAAAAATACACATTGCTGGAGGGACTGTGAGCGGGGCATTGAAAAGGAAGTGAAATGATTATTTTTGCACCCAGGGGTTCACAGAAAAGTTTCCAGATGAGAGCACTAATGGCCCTTGCTGAGTACTTGCTGAAAGAAACCTTAGAATAGGAGATTTCTCTCCTTCCTAGCACTTGGTGCCTTCTGTTCTTCTCTTGCTTGAGTCCAGCAGGCAGCTGCAGGCAGACAGTAGACTCTCTTGATTCTTTTCCCCACCCCCACTTCCTTTTGCTGTGTGATTTTTTCTGAATCCCCACCTTGCCACTGAGATCAGAAGGCACTGGGGCGTTTTGTGTTAGCCTAGTGGTGAAACCCCAGGGCGTAGTGCCTGGAGCACTGTTTCAAAGGCATTTTGCTCTCCATTGCTTGGCCTCACTTCTCTTTCTTTTGTGGCTTCCCTTCCAGGCAGCATTGGCTGATAGGGATTGGAAAGCCACATGAGACCCAGAGATTGCCCGCTTCAAATGCCAATATGTCTTCTGCCCAAGAAAAGGAGTTATGGGCAGGAGCCTTTGAACTGGCTGGACACATTGTTTGCTGCACATGTGGCAAATGGGAGAAACGTTGACAGGGGGAAATAATGGTGGTGGGTGGACTGGTTGCCCCTGTTATGCACTTACTTTGCATCACTACCCTTTAATAATAAGGACCCAGCTAAAGCATTCGTTTTGTCGAGTGTCACCTTCATTTGTGAGAAAAGAGGTATCCAAAGACAGCAAAGCCCCTCCTAGAACTATGAAAATGGTACTGTTTACAATTTAAGCATATAAAATGCCAAGTTGTCAACACTTCACTTGTTTTGCTTGCTCATAGGATATGTATATGGGGTGAGCAGGGAAGAAAGATCACTGCCAGAATTTAAAACCATATGCATCAACTCAAGGCATTTTTCAGTGCTAGTAATTTTAGCTATTTACAGTCCCTTTCTATGGATGTTGCCTTGAAAGTCAATCCTGCTGAGTTCATGGGGAGTTCAGTGTTGCCTAGGGTTGCTATTTTAAGCCCCTGTAACATGTTATAATTTTTGTTGGGTGCACATTGTAGAACCACGCTGCATATACTGTCAAATTAACATTTGAGGTGAACATGTACGTTTCTTTCACTGTACGGCATTATGCTGCGCAGACGTGTGTGTGTTTGTGAAGATGTAGGTGTGACAGGCAATTGGCCTGTATAACTCTCATGTATGAGGGTTGATTGAAAAGTAATGCCTCTATTGCTGTAACTGTTTTATTTGTTAACTGATTTTCAAAATTCTTTCTGTACCTGATAGCTACATTTGTCCTCTATTTAGTGCACTATTCACTTTTCAGCATAGTCCCCATCCACACACTAACCAGTCGGGCAAACTTGTTAGAGAAGAATTCCAGTGGTTGTTGTCGACACCAGGATTGAATGGCAGCTTTCACCTTGTCATCAGAACAAAAGTGATGTCCCTTAAGGTGCTCTTACATCTTTGGGAAGAGTGGAAAGTCGGAAGGTACGAGATGTAATCTCCAGGTTTAAAACCGGGGTACTTAAAGGGCCAGATGCAGGGAGGGGGGTATCAGGAGACAGATATCGAGTCGTGTGCTCTCAGAAGCATCTGGAGGGGCCACTGTGAGATACAGGAAGCTGGACTAGATGGGCCTTTGGCCTGATCCAACATGGCTCTTCTTATGTTCTTATGTTGAAGGTCGGGGCTGTATGATAGAAACTCCTTGAATATCAGGTGCTGCAAGGTGGTCCAATCTGCGGGGAAAGACATGGTGACCATTTCCTGGGTCCAAGGGGTCATGCTCATTGACTTCTTGGAAGAGGGAACCATGATAAACTCTGAACACTGAAAATGCTGGAGAAGCTCTGTGTGCATTTGGGCCACATCTGGAAGGATTTGGACCCTATTCTGCAGCACGATAACACCCACATGAACACGAGTAGCAAAACTCAAGAGGCATTGCCGCACCCTGCTTTTTAAGGGGGTTCTGCGACATCTGCCTTACAGCCCCAAACTTGCACCTTGCGACTTTCACCTCTTCCCAAAGATAAAAGAGCACCTTAAGAGACACTGCTTTCATTCTGACGACGACGGGGTGAAAGCTGCCATTCAACCCTGGTGTCGGCAACCACCACCACCGGAATGCTTCTCCAACGGGTTTACCTAACTAGTCACGCGTTGGCGCAAGTGTGTGGAAAGGAATGGGGATTAGGTCGAAAAGCAAATAGTGCATTACATAGAGGACCAATCTAGCTATCAGGTATGAAAAGAATTTCGAAAATCGGTTAACCAATAATAAAGTTACAGCCATGGAGGCATTACTGTTCAACCAACTCTCACACCAAAGCTGTTTAATTTGAGTGGGTGCTTTCAGCAGTGCTCCATGTGATGCGTGTGGTTGGAATTCTGTACTTAGATGAGGACAGTGTTACCGGGGAGTGGAAGCCACCCCCACAGAAGGGAGCTTTTAATTGAAAGGCGGTTTGGGGTGCACGTGTTGAAAATAGATCAATTTTGAAGAAGCATGTGTTCCTTGATCCAAATTTAGTTACTGCCAAGCAGAATAAGGCAGGACTGGGACAAAGTTAATATTTGACACACACACCCTTGCCTTATTCTGCTTTGATTATGTTAGCCCATGCTTGGTTCTTGGTCTGTCCTTGGTGTGACATTTGCTAGTATTTTTAGCACCAGGAACAAAGCCCACTCATATAACTTGTATACCTATTGGAGAGATTTTCCATTTCTTTTCTCCTTAGCCAGTGTCACATGATCTGCTTGGATGCTGTTAATATGCTTTTGTCTGGAATGCCGGGCTGTGGCCAGGGATATCCAAATATCTTTTATGTTTGGGGTCATGTGATTTTTTTTGCAAATAAACTTGGATTGGCTGGTGTAGAAACTTTGGCCATTGTATATCTAGGTCACCGCTATGCTTGGAACAACCCCAAATGCCAAGCTGCACTTCTGATTGAATGGGGAGGACCCTGTGAAGAATTCCACAGTAGAAAAGCCCCCAAATGATCCTGCTTTATGGAAGTATTGTTGGAGGCTGAAAAATCAGAGTATAAATATTAAGAGCAAATTAGTATGAGCCTCAGATGCCCTGAGCACATCCGATCATGCCTGATTACAGAAGCTAAGCAGGGTCGGCCCTGGTTAGAACTTGGATGGAAGACCACCAGGGAATACCAGCTGCTGTAGGTGCCTGGAGTAGGAAGTGGCAAACCACTCCAGTATTCCTGCCAAGAAAACTCCATGGACATGGGGTCACGAAGGGTCAGTAATGAATTGAACGACCCAACAACACAACACAGTGTAAGGCTCAGGGTACAAGGACCTTACTGATCTTGTGCTGACTGGGAAATCCCACAGGTGTAGTAATGTGGAATTCCACTTCTTGTGTAGACACTGCTGTTATGGAGATTACTAGTTACATAAGGACAGTGCTTGTGCAAATACAGTGGTGCCATCTCTCATTGCTATGCTGATCAGCTCTTCTTCTCTGTGGATACTGGCCAATAGTACTATTGTGAAGGTCATAATGTCGAAGTACAGTACTGAAAACTGCTAATTTACCTTGGAGAGAATAAGTTGTAATCTACTGCTGGAGGTTTTAAAACAATTGTTCTGAGTAACAAACTGTATGCAAATATAAAGTAATGTACAACAGAGCAATGACTATGAACAGATGTCTAAGATGGAAACACCTGCTAAGATCAAGTACTGTATAATGTCACTGCCAATCTTCCAAAAATCTACTTTTCCAAAAATGAAAATAGTGTGGTCTTCCATCTACATCGGTGAGGGTGGGCTACTTATACTTTCAATACAATCATAAACTCTAACAATAGTTGGTGTGGTGTCTTTTTAAAAAAGGAAATGACTGCTATAGGGCCCTTAACTCTGAATTGAGGGCACCCTCTTAGGGCGCTTTTACACAACCACTAAGATCCGCTGGCAACTTAAATTCGGACCAGAGATCTTCCTGTGTTCCCACCCCTCTGCACACCCTTCCTGCTGTCTGCGTGAGGGGAGGGAGAAAAAAAAGGGAGAAAGAATGGAGGCTCACCCCCGCTATGCCGTCAGGAGCTGCCCTGGGAAGCATTCCAATCTCTTCCAGTCTCCTAAAGGGGGGGGGGAGCAAAACACAAACACAAGGCGAGGAGAGCCCGGCACTCACTGCTTTACATCTGCATCAGAAATGTTTCACCTTTGGAGACCAGGTACTTGGAAAATGCGCTGGGACGCTCTTAGGTGGGCGTGGTCATACTTAATTTTTTTAAAAATCTGGAGCTGGTGGGAAAACAATTTTAAGCTCCGGATCTGGGAGCCCTTTGCCTCGGATTTTAGGGGGCGTGTAAAAGCGCCCTTAGAGGAAACAGGGGACCGATCCTGCTTCCCTTTGCCATCTTTGCACTGAAAATCATACCTCTCCTAACTGTTGTTTGCCCATAAAGGCCTTTAGGGTGTGTGTGTGTGTGTGTGTGTGTGTGTGTGTGTGTGTCTGTGCATGTGTGCACGCGTGCGCACACATGCACATGCGCTGAAGGAGAATTATTTTTAATGTGCCTGAAGCTGTCTAAATGAAAGTTGCTATTAGCAGAGCTGTACACTTTGTCTGTAAAAATGTGTGTGTTTCTTATTAACCCCATTGGGTTCTACAGTGATAGAAGGAATTTAGTTAATGAACAAGCCCTCCCCTGTGTTGTTTTGAATTGTGATGAGCTCTGTCCCTTACCATTAAGGAGTCCTGTGTGAAGGGTGTGGTTCAGACTTGGATGGCACCCAAGGGCTGATAGTCCTTGTTACAGTCATGACCGACTCTTCGTGATCCAATGTCCATGGAGTTTTTCTTGGCAGGAATACTGGAGTGGTTTGCCAGTTCCTACTCCAGGCACCTACAGCACCTGGTATTCCCTGGTGGTTGCCCATCCAAGTACTAGCCAGGCCCGACACTGCTTAGCTTCTGAGATCAGGTGAGACCGGATGTGCTTAGGGCTTCTAGGCAGCTATATGCAATTAGGTAACTGTAGGATAGCCACTTGCTTCCTATAACCATCTTAAGCTCACAGTCTTTGAGAGCTTGTGTTGGGGCCTCCTTTTCCCTGTCAGTGTTTCAAGGCCCCAATTTAGACCCTTACCTCCATCCATTGTGCACCTACTGCATATAATTGCAATGCACCAACATCACTTGTGGAAGGAGTGTTTCACCCCATTTTTTAATCTTAAAACATAATTGTCTCTTTGTCTCATGAAGGTATCATATATGCCACCATATATTTTAGATTCAACAATATTCCATTTTGTCGAGTTTCGCTTTGAAAATTCAGTTGTCATATATGCAAAAGTTTGCATTGTTTGCTTGTCTTCCTTAAAAAATAAAACAGGAAAATATGAAGACAGTATTTGAATAATTGTAATATCAGGCATATGTGCAGTAAAGATACAAGGAATACATGACTACAAATCTCTACAGATATGTTGACAGGTACTTACATCCCTTGGCTATGGAGGAACCTTGAGTATTTTGTCATCTGTAATCAGAGAACAAGTGTTGTGAATTAGCCTACAGGTCTGCCTTATTATGATTGTCCTGCAGAAGAGTCAGAAAAGAGCACCCCCTAATGGGGTCTGGCAGAAACTAACTAGAGGTACTGATTAGGCTTGTGAAGGAAGGAGACACATCTGAAGGGGTGTGGAAAAAAGGAGAGTCAGGACAAAACTCCCAGCCAGTTTTTATTAGATTGGCACTTTTAGGCTTGCCAAGTAGGGAGATAAGCTTCCACACAGGAGATGGAGAAGGAGAGGGATCATGGAAGGCACAGTGAGTGGCAAACCACACAGAAACAATTTATATTGACAAGGGCATTCACATATATGTCAAAACAACTGAAAATAAATTGATTGCACAAGCAATTTAAAGCAAAGACCCTCTCATAGCAAAAAAAATATCTTGCTTTCTAGCCAAAAAACATGCTTCCTAGGCAAAACAATCTGCACTTCCATGTGTGTTGTGTAGTCACTTAAAAAAAGATTATTGTACAAATGTGCTGAACCTGATTCAGTTACAACCTCCTCCCCAATGCACATAAATGTGCTCAGAGGAGAAGGAAATGAAGGAGAGGGGTATTAGAGAACAAGTGTGGTACAGTGTCTTCTCAGTACCAAAGGGAGATTCTGAACTTGCTTGCTTTATCATCTTTCCTTTCGTGGTTGCAGCAGACAATTTCTGTAGCAGGGCTTCTGGGAAACACTAAGCACCTCTCAAAACATTTGTGAGCTTTCAAAATATTGTGCTTGGTACAAAACCATGGAGATAGCCTCCCAAAAATAAGCCCCCTCTCTTTCTGGTGTGAGTAGTTTCACATGGGTTCATTCATAAGTCCTGTCCATCCCATTTCCTCCCCCTCTCTCCCAAAATTGTGTATATTTAAAGAATATAATAGTAACGTGAAATACTGATAAAATGTCCATTTCTAATCACATTTTCTCACACAGTATTTCTGGATAACATTTATCTCAACACATGCATTTTATATGCTGTTTTGTATGACTTTTTGTTTTGTTTTGCTGAGGACTGCTTTGCAGAATTTGTAGAAATGCAGGATCCTGCAGGTAGCTGCATTCTAATCTACACATTGATCCAGGCACTGTGAATCAGGTCAATTTGTACAGGAATCTTCAGTGAACCAATTTGTGAGGTGTAGCTAGCTAGTTCAAACTTCTTGTCCATGGGTTCTGTGGGACCTGGGGAGGAATTTTCACAGAGTTTCCTAGCTGTCATTATGCTACAGGCTGTCAATTTCCTACATGCTAAAAATAAAATTTCAGAGGTTAGAGCAGACTGCTGTGAAAAGGAAAACCCCTGGGGCATCTTAGTGCAAGTTGACACAGGTTCTGAAAGCTTTCTGCTCCCTGCTCCCTCTTTGCCTCTAATCTCCCGATCCTCTTTATTGTTGATTTTAATAAATATATAAAGAAAAATATATATAATGTGGCTAAATCTGGTTTTAGCATTTCAAAGCCTGATGAAACTCTGATCTATACTAAGATCAGAGTTTGCACTAATATGAAGTTATAGGTGCAGTGGAGCTCACAGTGCTTGTAGTCAAGAGGCAGCTTACACTGAGGGGAATTTTTCAAGCCTCTGATTGAGGTGATTGAATTGGGGTTAACTGTTTCCAGTTTGTGTCCCCCTTCAAATGTGCGCAAGGCCCCCAAAGGGCCAGAGGGCCCCTGTTGAGAATGGCTGGTCTAGACAATAAATGCCTCATGGCACCACAGTACTCACGGCAAGTATCACAGGACAGTTTTATTCGTTAATATTTAGTTTTCTCTTATGAAATTAAAGTTGAATTACATTGATAAAATCATTTCATAAAATCATGTTCAGTCTATATTTTTTCATGTCGCGCTTATAGTGGTGGCCAAGAAAAAGGGTTGAGGATGGCTGCTCTAGATTGATTGAAGGTGGTGTTAAAAAACCTGAGGGAAGTATTTAGATACTGAAACTGGTGGGATGTTAGAATCAGTCTCTATCTAATATCAGCTCTTTGGGACACTCTTGAATGGCTCCTTTATCTCTGAAAACACTTCAGGGAAAGGAACTTTTGATAATCCAAGATAAATTTACTTATGCTCATTTATCATTTCAAATATACTGTATATACACTTCTCCCATATTAGTTTTAGATAGGAAAACCAAATTATGATACCTAGTCCACTGCTGCTTCAGCTGTAACTTCAAAAATAACAGCCTTATGCAGCTGACATCTTTCCTAATTTCCATCTCAGAAAGATGTGCCTGGCTAATTCCAATTTGGCTAAGATGTTCTGGATTTTACATCTCAGAGTGTCTTTCCTGGTAAAATCCACCTTGCCACAAACTTTTGGACTTGACGTTCTTTACACTGCTACACGCCTGACTAAATGGGTGGTTGTGATCAACAAAAGCCCGTAGGCTGTATGATGATTTTCTTTTAGTGGTCTATAAAGCTATCACCATCTCTTGCATTTGCAGATCATGGTAATTTGTTTTATTAGAGGGTGGCTAAAAGGAAGAGTCCATTGAAGGATTCAGAAGTGGAACGGCTAGGCTCCAAAGATTAGATGATTTACTGTTTTCTGGGTCTTTTAAATATGTCTGTAAGATGTTTACAAGCTATTTTAAATGAAATGGAATCTAGGATCAGGGTCTTATATAACATAATTTAGTGGCTGTAAACCAGTATGGCAGAAAAAAAATTAACAGGATAAAGTAATGAGTAGTAGAGCATGTATTAGAAATAAGGAATATCTCAAAGCTGGATCTGTTGTGAGTGGTGAACTGACCCAGTATCTTCTTTTTAAGCCTTAAAATATAGGATTCTTGGACCCATCTGAATACCAGGAACTAGTGTTTTCTTACCCTGCATTTGACACTGGCTACATATTTCTGTTTAAATGCAGGCACCTGTTTCTTTGGGAAGTTGTTCTCATCACAGTCTTGAACTGATATGGTATGACGATCGCTTTTAGAGGATTGGCTCGGAAAGCCTTGTACGTCTCTTGAGTGCGTGCGGAAGGATTTGGGCTCTGCTCTTCTGCCGTTCCAGTGATAATGCCATCCTTGCCAAATGAAGGGGGTAGGTGTCCTTATTGCCAAAAGGCTCATACCTTGATTTTATTCAAAACTCGATGGATATGCTAGACATGTTTGGATCCTTATAGTATCATGCATGTGGCTAGGCAACAGACCAGCGCATTCACACCAATTCTATATCATCATATGGCAGGAATTCCTGCAATGTTTCTTCTTCTTCTTCTTCTTCTTCTTCTTCTTCTTCTTCTTCTTCTTCTTCTTCTTCTTCTTCTTCTTCTTCTTCTTCTTTAAATCAGAGCTTAGAAAGGTTTCTTTTTTGGATTGTAATTCCTGAAGTCCCAATTGCCAGTATGGGCTGGGTTCTGACAGGTGCTCTCCCAAAATAAGTAAGTAAGTAAGTAAGTAAATAAATAAATAAATAAATAAATAAATAAATAAATAGGAGACACCATTTTCAAACTCTTCTTTTTCTCATCAGGAAAGAAAGACAGAACAAAGAAGGTAACAAAAGACATTCTAGAGCGGACACAGCAAATGTCCTTTATTGCTGTATATACTTCTGCTCTTATTATGTGTTTGCACAGTTGGCTTTAGTGCTCCACTATTGGCGAGGTATCGCCAAGACTACAGAGGGAATAAAAGAATCCATTTCCAAAGGTGATGTTGGAGGAGAGCTTTACAGATAACCAGGACCGGCAATTCCATTAAGGCGAACTAGGCAGTTCCCTAGGGCGCCAAAATGGAGAGAGGGCACTGGACAGCCTGCCGCCCCGCCGCCGCCCCCCCACCATTGGCCACCGCCGTCCGTCCCCCCACCGCCCGCCAGTCGCCCATCGCCGTCCACCCATCACTGCCTGCCGCCGCCCGCCCGCCGCCCCTGTGCCCATCATTGCCCACCCCCGCCATCCGCTGCCATCCCCCGCCATCTGCTGCCCCCACCCCCACCCCCCACCCCTTGCCTAGGGCGCAAAAAACCCAAGCACCGGCCCTGCAGATAACATTGATTGGCAAAAAAGACAAATAACAATGTGGTTAGATGGGGATTTGTCCTGGGCTCTGTTCTGCTTTAGGCATTGGTTGGTTCACTTCTTTTTTCCAGTGAGCACATAACATATGGACACTTGCTAACCAGTTGGTCCTTTATCTTTGCATACTTGTATCTTTTTAAGCCAGGGATTACTAGGGTTTTTTTCCGTTCCAGTAAGATTGCTCTGTTCTGGCTTGTGTGTCTCTGGCTGTCACTTTTTGCTTAACTGTTGCAGGATCTAAACATTCATTAATAAATTGAAAGCACCCTCTTCTTCCTCTGCAGAGGAGGAGACAGAAAATAATGCAAAACATATTTTTTTAAAAGCATTTGTTATTCAGTGCTGAATAAACAGTTTGGCCGGCCAATTCAGCACTATTCCACTTGGAAAATAATATTCTTTTTAAATTATTCTTTTTTCTTTCCTAGTGATGGGAGACAAGAGGGGATAAGCAGGGGAACTATTTTTTAAAAAGTTATTCTTTTATTTTGTTCTCCTTTCTGTGTAAAGGAAGAAACAACCTTAAATGGATTGCTTGAGGTATAGTGTGATCCCTTGCCTTAAATCACCTGATCCTTGCATGTGGATGCATCATCACCCCAAATGCCACACTGTACCACAAAGTTGAGATCATATCTTTCTGAACAATTTGGCCATCTACAGTGGTACCTCTACTTACGAGCGGCTCAACTTAAGAGTGATTTGACCATTGGCGTTTAAACGGATGCATTACAAATTTTAGATGCGGTCTGCTCTATTTACAGTGTTTTTTATTTTTTGGTTATTTTATTTATTTATTTTTTGATTTTTTAGATAGGGCTGCTCTACTTAAGAGCTGTTCAACTTAAGAGCATGCATTTGGAACAGATTAAACTTGTAAGTAGAGGTACCACTCTAGTCACATTCTGAGTGGGTTGCAGATAGCCTGCATTCTCACTTGCAATTAAGTAACGCTCTTCTACTTTGGGCATATCATGAGAAGACAAGAGTACCTGAAATCGATAACAATGTGTGGGGAAATGGAAAGCAACAGGAAAAGTGGACTATTCAACCTAAGATGGATTGATTTAATAAAATAAGCCACCATCTTCAGCTGGTAAGACCTGAGCAGAGCTCTTGGTGACAGGACTTTTTAGATGTTAATTGATAGGGTCACCAGAATCTGGATTCACTTTAGCGGCACAGAGCAACATATTGTCAAAACATAAGACTGAATGGGCTGTAAATTGCACCAGTGCATTTGTAATACATTATTATCCTCGACAGGAGTGAGCAATGCTTTGCCTTCCAGATATTTTTGGCCCACCACTTCCATTGGCCTTAGCACAGTCAATTGTGAGAGATGATGGGAACTGTAGTTTAAAACAAACAAACACAATAAAGGGCCACAAGTTGCCCAACTCTTTCTTAAACCTAAAGTTTTAGCCCTTTCCTTACCAGTTTTTAGGAAGACGGTGCCTTTTGTCCATTTTTGGTACACTCTTGTTAACCTTGAGATCAAGCAGCTTTCCATGTGCTCGGTGTACTTTTATAGTTTGCTTGCAAACACATTGTGTTCTCTTTTTTTCAAACGACGACAACAGATAACCAAGGAACCTCTTCTCTGACTTTGAGCTCAGACCTGTCGTTCCAAAGCACAATAAGGAGAAAAGTGAGAGAGAAGAAAAAGCATGGGGCCATCACAGCAAACGTTGCGGGTACAAAATATGAGATCGGTAAGAAGCTGCCTGTCTTGCTTATCCTGCAGTGAATTACTGTGATAAGAATAAAGAAAAGACAAACAGGGCAAGAATAAACAAAGACAAATTGAGCAAAGGAGACTAGTTAGCTAGCAAACTGTACAGAGCCAAGTATTATAAAATGCAATTCTAGGTAGCAAATTTATTATACAGTACTTGTCTTTGACTCCCTTTAGAAAGCTTCAGGTTTCCCTTGCTTAGGGGCCTGCCCAGGCACTTATGTCTCCATTACAGTGGTAGTTTGCTTCAAGATTTTTTAAAATAAAGAGTGAATTTAATAAAGAGTTTCAATCTGGAGCTCAGGCTTAGCATCCTAAATTCTTGTTGAGTTATGCTGGGTTGAAATGTCGCCGGAACTAGAATCATAACCTTGATTCTTTAAGACTTTCCACATTAACCGAAAAGGGTGCTTAAAGTGGCTCTTGTTGAATCATTTCAGCATCTAATACTTAACAAGGCTACTCAGAGTGCCTAAGGCTCAGAGTATTTGCCCATTTCCCATTAATTTCACACGTGACTTACAAAAGAGCAGAGAACACTTAAAAACACAAACAACTAAGCTAGAGGCTGGCATTTTGCCTTCTTAATTCATTCACAGGAAATTAATTCGTAGTTTGGGGGCTTATGACAGGGGTGTTATAATCTGTGCTGTCATTAAAATATTCTTTTCATAATTGCTGTTCAGAGTAAGAGCGTCATTATCTTGAGAGGTCATATGGCCAGCTTCCAGTGTCTATGGAAGATATTCACACAAAGTGAATTGTGACAGGGTCTTCTGATGACTCTTTTGCTTCATTGCAAGTCTCATGCATCACTCACTCTGGAACTAACACTGATGCGTCTTTGCTGAAAATACGATCTGCCTGCATATCCAGACTTCATTTTGGCTCGTCTCTAGCTATGACCTGATCACCACATCTCAAAAAAGACATAGTGGAATTGGAAAAGGTGCAAAAGAGAGCTCTTTAGTCTGGAAAAAAGGTGCTTGAGGGGGGACATGATTGAGATGTACAAAATTATGCAGGGCATGAGTAAAGTGGACAGAGGGAGGCTCTTCTCCCTTTCACAAAATACCAGAACTAGGGGACATCCACTCAAACTGAGGGTTGGGAGAGTAAGAACAGACAAAAGAAAATTTTTTAACCAATGTGTTGTTACTTGGTGGGACTCCCTGCCACAGGATGTGGTGATGGCATCTGGCCTGGATGCCTTCAAAAGGGGATTGGACAGATTCCTGGAGGAGAAGTCCATCACAGGTTACAAACCCTGATGGAGATGTGCAATCTCCAGGCTTAAAACCGGGGTACTTCAAGGACCAGATGCAGGGGAGTGGTATCAGGAGACAGAGATCTAGTCTCATGCACTCCCAGAGGCATTTGGGTTGGCCACTGTGAGATACAGGAAGCTGGACTAGATGGCCCGTTGGCCTGATCCAGCATGGCTCTTCTTATGTTCTTATGTTCTTATGACCTCTCGCCTTGCTTTGCTATTGCAACTGGAAGGGGTGGAAGAATGGTCAGCTAGTACTCTTTGTTGACACAGAGCCATTCAGAAGAATTGGATAGAGATACTCTGCCAAGCTCTGGACATACATCAATGTATCCCTATACAATTGTTCATATGTAATTTGAAAACACGATTGCTTGTTGAATCACGTCAGGGGGAGCAGTGTTAATCTGTTGCAGGGAAAAACACAAAGAAGTATAGAGAACCCTCAACACTTAACATGTTTCATTTGCAGGGCTTTGTGGGCTGAAACTCCTTTTTATCAGAAGCTTTACGAGAAGCACATGCATGTTCATGCACTATACATTCATGTGTTCAGGCAGGTGGGATGTGGAGGAATGGCAATGCAAAAAGTTCTGGCAAGTGCATCCAACCGTGTGTCTGTCTTTCAGCTAGGGCCACAGTCCATGCATCTGATAAAGTGCCCTTGCTTATTAGTGAGAAAAATGACTCCAAGACCATTTTTGGCTGAGCTGTTCCCTTTAGCCAGCTAACCTTTGCTTCTAACCAGTCAATTATTCCAACCTAATAGAGAGATCTTCCTTTGTAGGAATTACATATAGTAACTAGAACTACATGAGCATTCTTAATCATCAAGTATCAATATTGCCCTTGACCAAACCATGTCAATTAGTCAATAAAAGTCAGGAGGTTTTGTTTCAAGTGTTTCCACGTGCCAGTTTCTTTTTCCTAGTACGCGTTGTAATAGAAGAGATGGGGTTTGTGAAGACTCGTGATGATGACGAGACGGCGAATCTCATCTGGAGTGATTGTGCAGTGCAGCAGGATAAGATTGCAGAACTTCGAAACTATCAGGTGAGAGGATAGCTCCCACTAGCCCTTGGATGGGAGTCCAACTGAAATAAGACTTCAGAAGCTCTCTAAGTACGGACGTATTAATGTCTTTGTTCACACGCCCTGAGAAATCTACCATGCTCTCAGATCTCTCCTTCATCCTAGATTAACTATTTCACATGTGCTCCTGTGGTCAGGAGTTGCTTTTGATTTTACTTTCTACAGTGTTGTTAAGCTGATTTTTCATTCTTACATTAATGCGGCCTTTCCCCCCCTTTTGTTTCTGTTACGTCACAGTATTGACATATTAAACATGCCATTATTGGCATTCTAAACATGCCTTTTTTGCAGCCCATTGGGTGGGAGATCTTGGATTTGGTAATTCTAAACTAGTCAGACCTGCGCCCTTCTGATTTATTGGCGGAAATTCTCTTACCTTGTGATGCCGATTCAGGCAGTGTAACTCTTGGAGGTGAATTGCCCCAAATTTTAAAAGCTGCTCCAGAAGTTACAATATCTGCTGCATACTGAGTTGCAAAAGTTGATTCATTTGCATATCTGTGCAAGAGGACTTTGGCCATTAAATTGTATGTGGACAAAGCCTGCAATGGCAGCACTTGTTTGTGGACTGCAGTTGCACGTTGCAGCACTGGTAGGCTTTCCATTCAAAGGAAGCTGTTTGGAGTTTTCCTTTTGATAGAGGAAGAAAGGCATCTCTCTTTGTCATTATCTCCTCTTAATATTTCTTTATGGATCAGATTTAGGGGGAAGACATCTAAAATGTTAGGTTGCTTTCACACAAAACTGTTTTGCAGGTCAATAGAGATTAAAGCAAAAGCAAAGCAAAGTGGTCTGCTAATATCAGGCATGTCCAAACTGCAGCCCTCCTGATGTTTTGGACCACAACTCCCAGAATTCCAAGCCTGTATTGCCAATGGCAAAGGACTGTGGGAGTTGTGGTCCAAAACATCTGGAGGGCCAAAGTTTGGACATGCCTGGCTTATATACTGCCCCATACCACTTTGAGTAGTCTCTGGGCGGTTTGCAGTTTTAATTATAGTATGCAGGCTACACATTGCCCCCCAAGCAAGCTGGGTACTCATTTTACTGACCTTGGAAGGATGGAAGGCTGAGTCAACCAAGAGCCTGCTACCTGGGATTGAACCCCAGGTCGTGAGCACAGTTTTACCTGCAGTACAGGCATTTAAGCGCTGTGCCACGAGGCTCTTTACCAGTTCTATCACTTTATTTATTTATTTATATTTATACTTGTTAACCACCCGATTTTCCCTCAGGAACTCTGGGTGGTATACAACAAATAGCAAATACAGCCACCCAAACTACCCTTGCAAAAAAAACAAATAAGAAGCTTAAAACAATAACAACACATATAATACAACAGGGAAGAATCCAGCAAGAAGTAGGGCAGGGACAAGCTAAGAAACAACTAATAATTCACAGATGTACGCTCAGCGGTCACCAAAGGATTCCACAAAAAGCCAGGTCTTTAAGATTTTCCTAAAGGCTGGCAGAGACTCCACTAGCCTAATCTCCAGCAGCAACTTGTTCCAAAGTGCCCGGGCAGCCACGGAGAAGGCCCGATTATGGGTAGAAACCCTACAGGCCTCTCTCAGAGTGGCCACCCGGAATGAAAAGGCAAGCAAAATTCTGGTCGATCGGGATGAAGCTGACCTCTGGGAGATCCGCTCTGCCAGATAGTCAGGTCCCAAGCCATGGAGAGTTTTGTAAACCAAAACCAGCACCTTGAACCTTATCTGAGAGGCAACGGGTAGCCAATGCAGGCGAGCCAGGATGGGGGTGATGTAGTCATACATACTTGTGAGTGTTAGCATATTGGTTGCAAATGGACTCAGGAAGATTGTGCAAGTCAATGAATTTCTGGTGCTTCTGCATCCGTTTCTCATCCCCCCTTTAAAATGTTGCATAATTTGCACCAAAAGACCAAGGGCACCTCCATCTATCGGTTACATACAGAAAATGAATTGCCATAACAATCCTATAACGTCATTCAAACACAAATATACTCCAGAATCTGTAGATCTCTCATATATTGGTTATAAATAAAAAACTGCTGCTGTAAGTGGCCAGTAGAGATAGGCAGAAAACAGAAAAATAGCATTTCATTTTTGTTTCTTTTGCCATTTCATTTCAGTTCATTATTAATGACTATTAAAAATTGTAACAAAATACAATAATACAAAATGATTCATTATACTACATGGGTCTGCTCTTTATGGGTATCGCAAGTAAGGGCAGCAGGCTACAAGCTACAATATGTGTGCAGAGCGATGGGACCTAGGAATCGATAATGTACTAGTAAGATATTGTGGTCCATCTGGGAAGAGATGGGTCACCAGGTAGATCAGTGTGGAGGATGATTTGATGGTGATTGAGAAAGATGCTATGCAAAAATCTTATGAAATCAAGAGGTTACAGTAAGATCCAACTTCTTTCACCCATAAACCTCTTTTATTTAAATTTAAAGAGAGACCAACCAATCCTTTCTCTTTAAATTTAAATTGGAATCCAGTTTAAATTGGATTATCTGCAACAGACATAATAGTATTAGAGAGCATACGCATGAGGATCAGGAAGGATGAGGGCCAGATCTATGCATGGCCATGATGCCGTCACCAAATTTCTGACTCATCTGGGAGGAGGAAAAGGGTCCTTTAGGGAAGGAAGGTGGGATATCAATCAATCAGTCAGTCAGTCAGTCAGTCAGTCTCCATTTACAATGTTGCGATAGCAAATGAGGTGAAGACTGAGAACAATAATTGTAATCATTTTATGTAAATGTTGTCTTGATATTTCCAGATAGTATCTAGCATGACTAGTACATGTAACTAGTAACATGGAATTTTTACTCTCTCTTTAACTGCTTGCATTCTCTTGTAACTTTAATGTAATGTTGTCCCTCAATTCCCTGTTCTCAATACTTGAATATGTCTTAATTGCACTGGACTGTATATTGTCCCTCGTGACTGTAAGCCGCCTTGGGACCTTTTCCAAAGAGAAAAGCGGGGTAAAAATACTCTAAAATAAAAAAGAGTAAAATTCTATTATACTTGGTGGCAACTGATTTGATTACAAACGTCAAGTATTATTCTGTATTTTCATCATTATTATTTTCCCCCAAAATCCCTTCTAATACACATATTCTTTTTCATTTCTCTCTCTCCTCCAGAGAATCAACCATTTCCCAGGAATGGGCGAAATCTGTAGGAAAGATTTCTTAGCAAGGAACATGACGAAGTAATTAGCCCTTTTCATGTTTTAAACAACGCGGGAATGGTGGTCAAAATACATATACAGTGGACCCTTGTATAACAAACAGTTTGTATAACAAAATCTGTACAACATAAAAATTCTGGAGATAGGGGAAATTTGCTTAACATAATTGCCTATGGGGCAAATCTGTACAACATAAAATGTGATTACTCCATTTTCAATGCATTCCTATGGGAAATTTGTATAAAGGAAAATTTGCTTAACATAATTTCATTTGGAATGAATTAATTCCTTTATACAAGGTACCACTGTATTATAAAGTCTGTTTTCATATTGTGACATTTGGACTAGTTCTGACCATATTCAATCTTCAGCGATCTTCTCAAAGAGTCTTCCTTTAGTAGCTGCTTGTTATGATGACTACCTGGAACATCTAAATTGGCTGTGTTGGAAATAGGCAAAGAGCAACATTGGTGTGAGTGGCTGTTTCCATCATAGCTTGTGAATTATTAGCCAGTTAAGCAATACTGGAAACAGGGCACTGAATTAGATGGGTGTTTTGTCTTCTCTGACAAGGCTGTTGTCTTCTTGTCACGATAGTGCAATGTTTTCTTCTGCCTTTACTTACAAGCAGGGCTGGCGCGTCCATTAAGGCGAACTAGGCAGTTGCCTAGGGTGCCAAAATGGAGAGGGGGCACTGGCCAGCCTGCTCCCCCCCACTTGCCCCCTGCTGCTGGCAACCGCCGTCCATCCCCCTGCCTGCTGCTGTCCCCCGCCACCCCCGCACCCATCGCCGCCCCCCGTGCCCGCCACCCCCCTGCCACCCCGCCCCCGCTGCCCCCATCCCCGCCGCTGCCGCCGCCTGCCCACCACCCCGCCCGCCACCCCCTGCCCCGCCCACACCGCCGCCCACCCCACCCCCCACCCCTCGCCTAGGGCGCAAGAAAACCTAACGCCGGCCCTGCTTACAAGCAAAAGAAAAATGTTTTCAGGCTGTTAGAGGAAACAGGAAAGCAAGAGATGGGTTTTAAAAATCTCTCTGTGTTCCCTCACTTTCAGGGGTGCCTTGCAGGGGCTGTAAAAAACAGCTGAGGGGAGCTACATGCAGCCCAGTGGTTGTGTGTAGCACAAAGTTTTTTATTGTTTGCAGAAGCCGTGTTTTCTTCTTTGTACTCATGTCAAATCTGGTGCGTGGATTTTTCTTGCATTTCTTTTGCACCAGCTTTTCTGCCATTCATTAGAATTTCATTGGGTAGGTGTTGTTTGGATGACCTCCACTAGTTTTTCCACTAGTAGTTGTGTAGCATAAATGGGATGACACAAATGCTAATTATCTTACAACCACTTCTGTTCTGCCTATGTTTCATAAAGGGACTCAGGACAGGCCACAATAATTTGAATACAAGTAAGGATAGACTGAGGCATAGCAAGGGTTTGGAGCACCTGGGGACAAAGTTGTTTTTGCACCCCTCCAGCCCTCCCCAACCACATTGTATCCACCTAGCAAGGGGGCAATTCTGTGTGCATGGAGTGTGCGTGCATGTATGCGTGCATGTGCATGCACACATGTGGTAGCATGTGTGCCTTGTCTTTCCTGCGGTGGGCTCAGAGCAAGGTGAGGAAGAGGAGGAGGAGGGCACCTGCCTGCTTGCTTCGCTGCTCACCTGGTATCAAGAGGGAGGGAAGTGAGGGAAGGAAGGAACGATCAGATGAAGGAGGGAGGGAGGGAGCCTGCCTGGCCCACACCCACTCCTTGCCTGGCCTGGCCTGGGGTGTCAGGAGTCAGGGGGAAGAAGGCGAGCAAGTGGCAGAGCGCCTGCGGACCCCACAGCAGGCGGCACGCAGGGAGGAAGGGAGTGAGGGAGCAGGAGGAGGCCAGCAGCATGGACCGTGGTCTCCCCCCAAGCGCTGCCAGCCACCTAGGCCAAACGCAGCAGCAGGGGGAGGGAGGCAAGGTGCTTTCTCTTTGTCCCAAATTCAGGCAACACACAACCCCCTCCCCAACCCAATCGGAAAGAGATAGCGTGGCTGCTGCTCCAGGTCATGCCTGGAGCCCCTCGCCCATCTGCCTGCTGAGCCTCAGGAAGTGGGACAAATGGGGGCTAGGCGAGGGGGTGAAGGTGGACCAGGAGAGAGAGAGAGAGAGAGAGAGAGAGAGAGAGAGAGAGAGAGAGAGAGAGAGAGAGAGAGAGAGAGAGAGAGAGAGAGAGAGAGAGAGACCAAGACTCCTCCGGGCTGGAAAGGAGGGCTGGCCAGCAGTGGCGAATGCTTCAGCATGGTGGGTGGATGGGCAAGTGAGCCCTAGTCCCAGCCAGCCAGCCAATGACAGCGCACCGCTGCTCCTCCTGCTCCGGCTGCTGCTGCTGTCTGGCGTGGTGGTGGAGGCGGCTGCGGCAGAGGGGGTCCTGTTGCCAACCCTTAGTTGGGGGAAAGGAGGACTGCTGGTGGGAGGGCACAAGGATTCCTCCACCTACTCCCCCTCCAGGCATCCCCAGATTGCTGTGCGCCCTGGGGCAAATGCACTCTCCCGCCCCTCCCTAGATACGTCCTTGAGGTTAGAAGCAGACAAAATGATTCAATTTAAAAAAAATGGCACATATTATACTGGACATATGAATACACACACACAACTTTAAAATAACACTAAAATACTTTCCTTGATTTTATTGTTAGAAGATGAATTGCTGCCCTTTCAAGAATGTGTAACTCCTCTCTGGCCTTTTGGTTTCTGTTAATGTCTAAGTACCATGCTCGTGTTCTAATTTTACTTATCCCAATAAAGTAGTTTTTTAAAAAAAAATCTATCTAAAAAGTATAATACCAAGATCTCAGGGAGACTCTAGTCTAGCCCAATGCCCAATGTGCTTATTAAAAGCATACGACATCCTGGGAGTAGCTGCAGAAAAGGTCTTCTTTCCCAGAAATTTTGGCCAGGAGAGCTAGTGGTGAAAGCTTCTCAGAATTTTAGTCCAAGACCATCTGGGGACCCAAGGTTGGGAACCACTAGTCTAGACAGAGTCCTAGATGGCTTGTGGCTCTGGAGGCCTGGCTTTATTAAATGGCTGTTGGGATTCTTTTTAATGTACAATTCGGTCGTAAATGAGAGTAGAGGCATATTGTGCAATGACAGAATACAATTGATAGGAGAGCTAACTTTTGGAGTGAGCTAACCACCACCATCATTGTCATCATTGTTATCGTCACCACCACCACCACCACCACCACCTACAAAAGTCTTATTTTACAGAGCAAGTGAGTAAGAAAAGAAAGAGCAGATCTCTATCCACCCATGTGCCACATTGTTTAATGTTATTTTCAAGTGAGCATACTATAGAAGTGGCAAAACAAGTCTCCCCTCTTAGTTCTAATAATGATGTCTATAGGCAGCTTGATGACAGAAAAAGGGAATCATCATGTGATGACAGTGATATGTACGAGAACACCAGCTAAGAAAATTAGGTTTGGCAACAAGATGTCTTACCCCATATTTTCATAGCTCCCTTCCCATTCCCCTTTACCTTAGAAAGTTAATATGTTCTGACATGTAGTTGATTGCCATGAGAAAAACAAGGCAGTAGATGTGCCCCGACTGTTGTAATCTGATGGAGTCAGTTTGTTTGTTTCTGGTACCGGCTTCGATTTGAACCTTTTGCGGAGAGAGTCTTCTGTTACTGAAGGGCATGTAATCCAACCTACAAGATATTAAAATAGATATTTTAATAAGCTTCCATGTGTCTTCTCCTCCATTCCCCTTCTGTGTTGCTTTTATGAGAGCTCATGGTAAGCCTATGAGCATGCAAGGATAGGGGAGAATTTCAGTTCGGTTCATATTTTGAAAATAAAATGCTAATGTTTAATCGCATATCTGGAGAGAGAGAAAACATGAATGTGGGAGAAAGTATTCCTACTGGAGGAGGTCAAGAGACAGAGGAGACTCTGGAGTTACACCCTTGAAGAGAAATCAGGATTATGCCTAGGGCAGTGATGGTGAACCTTTTAGAGACCGGGTGCCCAAAGTGTGATTCAAAACCCACTAATTTTTCGCAAAGTGCCATTACAGCAATTTGACCTGAATACAGGTGGCTGTGAAAGGGCTCCGAGTGCTACCTTTGGCACCCATGCCATAGGTTTGCCAACACTGCCCTAGGCCATTTAGCATGGAAAGGATGTGGCCGCACACTGAGGCCAAGTCGAGTATGAAAGCTGACCCTCAGTTCTGTATAGACCCATGGCTAAATTAATCATTCAAGATCGAGAGTAAAATCACATCCCTCAGGTTTTTACGCTTCTTAAAAATACTGGTTTTCTTTAATGTTGAAGTTGATTTGGAAGGGTGGACCTTCTGCCAGAAGAGACTTACAGACTGAAATCGTGAAAATGCTTTGCCTTTCAGTGGTGTTCCAAAATCAATCAAATTCCTTTATAAGCAGGGGTGTGGGACAAATTGAAAATTTATCTCGTGTAAACCCCATTCGTTTTCCTTCCAAACAAATTTGGGTGTCTAGTTGCAGTAGCCCTAGGAGGGCTTCCCTGCACAAAATCTTTTCCCGAGTCAGCGCTGAGATTCTGTCAAGGAAGGGTGGTGTCCGGGGATATTAGAGAGTGTCACACAGAGTGGATGCCTTCTCGGTATGGCACTTTTAAGGCTCACGGAATTTCCACTCTGGGTCCCAAGGAAGAAGCCAGGACCATTTAAGACATCAATCAGCAGTGGTGGGTCCTGAATGAGAAACTCCCAAGCATGCACTATCACCACATATTTAGAAAGAAAACGAAAACGTGAAGAATATAATCTTACCCGCAGCCGTGAACAACTGTTCTAGCTTTGGGCCTATGAAGAATGTAGGTTTGTCCTTCGTATTGGGCTGGAATTCAGTATTAGAGCACACACTTTGCATGAGAAACATCCTAGTTATAATCCTTGGCATCTTCAGTTAGGTTCCAGAAAGGCATCTGGCCAAAGTTCCCTCTAAGACACACACACACACCTCTGTCCCCTTCTGTGCAGGAATTTCCCTCCCCTGTGCACGTGCTGTGACCGCCCCCCCCCCGGGGTGCTAACTGAACCTGTGTGTGTGTGTGTGTGTGTGTGTGTGTGTGTGTGTGTGTGTGTGTGTGTGTGTGTGTGTGTGTGTGTGTGAGGCACATGTCTCTCTGTGTACGAGGGTGGGTGGTGGGTGGTGGGTAGGAGGCACTCATGTACAGGGGACAAAGCCCCACATAGCGGGGCTCAAAATTAGAGGGGACGTTGCCCCTGGCTGAAGCCCCAGAGTACTGCTGGCAGCATCCATTGGAAGCCATATAAGTTCGTACTAAGCCTGCTGTGGTAAGCATGTTCTTAGCATGATTACTACCATTCATACACCAGCAAGAAATTTTATGTCCCCACAAACCCAGTACTCACACGAAGGAACTTCAGACACTCAATAAATCATCTAATAATGGGGGATCCATCTATGGGCATGAGGGGGGTTGAATGAACCCTTTATTTCTGGGAAGGAATACTTGTGCCTGTTTTGCAATGTCCTTGTGGAATTAAGGGTGTCTCTCTCTCTCCCTGTCCCAATTGGGGTTGCTGAGTAACCAAACAAAGACAATAATATGATTATGCTTTTGATACCCTGACATTAACATTTTTGGGGGGAGGTTAAAGTGGCAAACCACTCCAGTATTCCTGCCAGGAAAACTCCATGGACATGGGGTCACGAAGAGTCGGTCACTCACGACTGTAATGAAGGAACACATACACAAGGATCTTGAATTAAAACCCACCATGTGAGTTATCCATTTCTGTAAATGTTTCATTGTGTAATTAGCTAGTTGCTTTTGTAACAGGCTATCTATTGTACCAAGACCTTGATGTTTTTTGGCTCCAGTCCTGTTTTTACAGCTGTGCTTGGCAATTTTTTTCAGCTCCTGTAACTAAGATGAGCAATTAGAAGCACCTCACTACTCCCATGGTGGGTAGGAGTACAGTATCATCCATGCGGTTAGGTTTTTGTTTGCTTTCTCCTTATTACACCCTGTTTCAGAATAATATTACTTCGGTGCTGCTTTATGTTCACAGTGTATTCTTTATCAGCTCTCTGTTTCTCCACAATTTCTTATTTCAATAGCTCAAAGTCAGGGTGCATCCAGGTGCCAGCTTATGGAAGGATAAACAGATTCATGGCACATTTTTTTCACTATAAGTACAGTACTACAATTCTCCAGGATTGCCTCCAGCCAGAATTCTGGCAACTGTATCCAAGACAACAGGTCCAAGTCCTTAGAGGAGCTTCAGTACAAACGCCTGAGGCCCAGCATGTTGTTCTTTGTAGCACATGCAAAGGGAGGAAGTGGTTGGGACGTCTAAGCTCCATGGGAACTCCAAGAGGTTGTGGGTTTGATGGTTTTTCTTGAGAGTTACCATGTATAGTGCCTATTACGAAAGAGAGACTACTAGTCCCACAACCTCTTGGAGTTCCCATGGAGCTTAGCAAGCACTACTCACTCTCTTCCTTTGCAATGACTGCAAAGAAGAATATACAGTAGGACCTTGTTTCGATAGGATTAATATATGTGGTTTCACTTATGCACCTTCTGAAAATATTAAAAAAAATTAAAAGGGGAAAATGCACAAAAGCTATTTTTTAGATGTTTTACAAGATCCTATTCTATGAGTTCTTGTAGCAATGAATACATTGCATGGTCTCTGCATGCAAATAATTGAAAAATAATTTTTGTGAGTTTTTTCCCTTTACCGTGCTCTACAGAGAGAGAGAGAGAGAGAGTACTATTATCCACAGTTTTCAATATCCACAGGAACCAATACTCAGTGTGAGTTATGTGATTAAACTCTTCTAAGGTGTTGGATTACGTCTGTGAAGATTCTCAGTCATCCAGGTTCGTTTAACTGGGAGTTGAGTCATGGCTACTGGACTTCTTTTTTGAGAGATAGAAACGTTTCGCTGTTCATCCAAACAGCTTCATTGGTCTGAATACAGCTAGTGCAAGAGACCTTCTTATAGTCAGCTTGACCTCTTGTTCCCTGGTCTGATTGGCTCATAAGATGAACAAAGCCTGAATAGGCTCATTAGGGAGACATTAGTGTCCATGGCCTTAAGGTAAACAATGGCCTAAGGTGCTGAAACCCATCAAGAATGGGTCGTTAGCTGTGACCTGGTGGTGAAGGCTCCTTGATTTGCCTGGGTACTTTGGAAAGTACAGCCTGATAAGTAGCAGATAGACTATGCCGGAGCCCACCACCTCTGTTGAGGGAGGGATTTTCAATGCTAACATGAATGGCTTCCCTTACTCCTCTCTCAAACCACCTCTCTTCTTAGTCTAATATGTGTACATCCTCATCTTTGAAAGAGTGGCCTTTTCCCTTCAAATGGAGGTGTACTGCTGATTCTGGTCCTGAGCTGTTACCTCTCCTGTGTTGGGCCATTCTTCTGTTTAATGGCTGTTTAGTTTCTCCAATGTAGAGGTCTGAACACTCTTCACTGCATTGGACTGCATATACTATATTGCTCCTTTTATGGTTTGGTATTGGATCCTTTGGGTGGACAAGTCTCTGCCTTAGTGTGTTCATGGGTTTGAAATAAACAGGGATGTGGTGTTTGCCAAAAATCCTTTTAAGCTTCTCCGACACTCCCGCCATGTAGGGAATGACCAGGTTCTTCCGTCGGGTCTGGGTCTCAGACTGATCCCTTGTTCTTCTGGGATGGCCCACTGCTTTGTTGAAGGCCCACCTTGGATATCCACAGGCCTTAAGTGCTGTCTTCAGGTGCCTGTCTTCCTTCTTCTTGGCTTCTGTGGAGGTGGGGATGCTCTCTGCTCTGTGGCTTAGGGTCCTGATGACTCCTAGTTTGTGTTGTAATGGATGGTGGGAGTCAAACAGTAAGTATTGATCTGAGTGGGTGGGTTTCCTGTAAACTTCTACTCCTAGGCCACGGTCAGGTCTGATGATGACTGCACAATCCAGGAAAGCCAGCCTGTTGTCTTGGGTGTCTTCCCTAGTGAACGTAATATTAGGATCCACTGCGTTGATGTGGTCTGTAAAGGCCTGTACTTCCTGCGTCTTTATTTTAACCCAGGTATCATCTACATACCTGAACCAGTGGGATGGTGTTGTCCCTGGGAAGGTGTTGAGTGCCTTCTTCTCCACTTCTTCCATGTATAGGTTTGCTACAATTGGTGACACTGGGGAACCCATGGCACAGCCATGCTTCTGTCTGTAGAAGTCCCCTCTGTACATGAAATATGTGGTGTTCAGACACAGGTCCAGGAGCAGGCCTATCTGGTCTGGGTTGAGGCGGCTTCTGGAGGTGAGGGTGCTGTCTTCTCTTAATCTTTTCTTTACCATTATTAGCGCATCAGTGGTGGGTATGCTGGTAAAGAGTGATGTAACATCAAAGGATACCATGGGTTCCTCTGTATCCAGTTTGAGCTCCCTGACTTTAGAAACAAACTCTTCTGAGTTGTGTACGTGGTGGTCCGTGTGTCCAACCAGTGGGGCTAGGATAGTTGCCAGGTAGTTTTCTATGTTGTAAGTCACTGAATTTATACTGCTGACAATAGGTCTGAGGGGGATTCCTTGCTTGTGGATCTTGGGAAGTCCATAAAAGCAGGGGACTGTCTCTCCAGGATATAACTGGTGGTAGGTCACCCTGTCAATTGCGTTTTCCTGCTCCAAGAGTTTTAAGCATTCTATTACTTTCTTCCTGTAATTGCTGGTGGGGTCTCTTCTTAGTTTTTCATATGTGTTTTGATCATCTAAAAGTGTGATAGCCTTCTCATGGTAGTCCACAGTATTGAGGACGACAGTGCACCTTCCTTTGTCCGCAGGCAGAATTGTGATGCTCTCATCCCTGCTGAGGGATGTCACAGCACTTCTCTCTTGGCTGGTGAGGTTGGATGGTGGTGGTTGAGCACTGGACAGTGCAGCAGAGACAGCCAATCAGACCAGGGGACAAGAGGTCAAGCTGACTATAAGAAGGTCTCTTGCACTAGCTGTATTCAGACCGATGAAGCTGTTTGGATGAACAGCGAAACGTTTCTGTCTCTCAAAAAAGAAGTCCAGTAGCCATGACTCAACTCCCAGTTAAGGTGTTGGATTGTTTTGTTTACAAGTGCCAGACTTTTGGTGGAGGTGATTCTTGGTAAATGATGGTAGTTTTAGTGGAAAGAAATTTTCAAAAATCCCATGCTGGTAAAGAGGCTGCTAAAGGAAGCTTAGATCATCTAGATATTTAGAGTTTCATTTAGAGAATGTCCAGGAAGCAATGAGAGGTGTAGTCCAAAGAAATATTGAGGCCCAAGCTTGACCAGCTTTCTCATAAAGGAAGGGGTAAAAATAAATGGCAAACCATTTATTTAATGGTACATACAAAATTGTTTTTATGGATCTTTTTGAGTTGTTGGAAGAATACTGCAAACATGAAAAATGTTTTGGCAAAGAAGGAGATAAAAACATACAGATGAATGCCTATCTCTTATTTGGGGTCTTACCATTGTTAAATATGGAGATGTTCTTGTGTGTCCATTAATATTTGGTGGTGATAATGTGTGTTTGTACATTGCTCTTATGGCCCTTTGGGTTCCTGTGGAACATTTAAATTGCACATTGTGAACAGCAATTCTGCAGTGATGAAATAAGCACTCTGCTTGTACAAGCGTGAATTATGAAGACACAGATGCTTAGCAGGACTGCAGCCAATGAAAAACAGTGTGCTTAAACTTCAAAGTACAAAACCCCACACACCTTTATTGCACTGATTGTTTCTGTTTCGTTTCAGAATGATAAAATCTCAGCCTCAGGAGTATAGCTTTATTCCTCGAACATGGATTTTCCCAGCAGAGTATACACAATTCCAGAACTATGTTAAAGAACTCAAGAGAAAGCGCAGACAGAAAACGTTCATAGTAAAGCCAGCTAATGGAGCAATGGGTCATGGGTATGAGCAATATAGAGAAAACTGCATTCTTTGTTCGTTGTCTTTCTTGCTATTTCTGTTAGTGGGCATTGCATAATACATTATTGAGGGTTTTTTAAAATGTGGGAAGGTAACATGCAAATTCAGCAATTACACTATGGTTAAATATGCTATTTATGTAATGATAAAATGGTAAAAAAATACTTCCAAATAGTGGACATTATTTGTTGTGTTTTCTCTGCAGGTGCTAATCTATTTATATTCATTAATGGTTTATGTTTACTGTTTTTCTAGTATGGTATTGTGGATGTTGTTTGTACAACTTCTGAGCAGTAAATGACCGTTTATTGAAACAAATGCAATGAAGGGGGGGCAATTCTAGTTTTATGTATGGGTTTATTAACAGAAAGCTTTAATAGGTTAGGATTATTTGCAGTAAATATGATAAGTGCTAAAAGCATGAGTGATGGTGCCCACAGGTGATACACTGTAGGAAATTTCACATGAATGATAAATTGAATGAATTTATAAATAATGAATAATGAATAAATTCTTCCTTATTTTAGCGTGACCCGTCAGCTACTCTTAAATGTATGATCTGTCCTCATGACATTGAAGTCACATACAGAGGACATACTCACAGTACTTGAAGATTACAGTGTAATTTTAATGCGTTTGGTTGATGCTCAAACTTCAAAAGTAGATGGTTTATTTAAATGCATGATAAGGCTACAGCACATGGTTTATAGGCTGTATATGGCCTGGATTAAGCATCCCTGCTCCTTAGTCATATGGAGCGAAACTGAAATTTGGCATCATCTGGAAGGTCCACCCATGCTCCAGCTTGGGCATAGAAGTCCAAGTATGCTAGGTCTGATTTTAGCACATGTATTTCTGTTGACAAGATCCTGATCCAGATTAGTCAGAAGTGGGACCGAATTACTGAGTGTTTGCTTCAATGCTTTAAATTTGCTTTTTTTATGCTTTTCACTAGGATCTCTCTGACAAGAAATGCAGAAAAGTTACATCCTCAAGAACACCTAATAGTCCAGGAGTACCTTGACAAACCTTTTCTTATGGAAGGATACAAGTTTGATTTAAGGATCTACATTTTGGTGACTTCTTGTGATCCATTAAAAATATTTTTGTACCATGATGGTCTGGTGAGAATGGGCACAGAAAAATATAACCCCCCCAATGATTCAAATCTGGTATGTAGTTATTAAGTAGATATATTTATGACTACAGTTGGTGCATTAAAGATGATAACAGCTGAAGCAATGGGTGGGGTTGCCTTGAGGAATGTTGGTTTAACAGTACATTATTGAGCTGGAATTCAGGCAAAAGAGAACGATGAAAGAAAAAGTTGTGTCCTCTGGATCTATATGTTTTTAGTTCTTTCTTTCCAGAGAACACTTGCAGTAATAGAAAATAGATGGCCTGTTTTGTTGTTGTTGTTGTGCATATACATGCTTTCTTTCATTTAGCTGCTATTTACACAGGCCTGCAAAAACAAGCAACAAATAAAAGCTTTAATTCAGCAAGGCATCTTGTTTTGCTTTAAAACTGCCTTTAGGGTGCATTCATGTGTTGTTTTAAGGCTCATATTTATCAGATAATTCTAGATTGTCAAGAGTTCTACTTTGAGGATGAGTGTAGTAGATAACATAAAAGACAGAAGATAAGAACGTAAGAAGATTTCTGTTGGATGAGACCAAAGGTCTATCTGGACCAGCATTTTATTTCTCACAATGAAGAGCCAGAGTCCTAAGGGGAGCCTACAGGCAAGGTATATGAGGGGAGTAACCTTCTCCCAGTCTTATTCCCAGAGACGACTTGAGGGAAGACTAGTGCAACTGATCTTGGAGATAGCATATGCAGCAGTGCTGGCGAACCTTCGGCACTCAAGATGTTTTGGACCACAACTCCCAGAATTCCAAGGCTAGAATGCCAATGACAAAGGACTGAGGGAGTTGTGGTCTAAAGCATCTACACTGCTGAAGGGTCACCACCACTTATATACAGCCATTATGATTGCCAGCTGCTGATAGTTATATCTTCTATGCCTCTGTTTCATCCTTTTTATAGCTGTTCATTTTGACAGTCAACATCATGTGATAGCAAATCCACCGTTGATGTGTTGTTTGCAGAAGCACTTCAGTTTGTTTATTTTGCATCTACCATCACTTGACTCTAGTGGAAAATCCTCTTTTATGGACTTTTGCCACCATTTATGTAATTTCAAGCAGTTTGCTAAATCCTCATTCACATTTTTCCTACATGGGAATGCCCCAAACCTTGTCAACCTTCCTTGTAGGGGAGTTGCTGTAGTTCACTGATCATTCTGGTTATTCTTCTAATGGCCTTTTAAAGCCCTGTCACTGTGCCATTTTGCCGGACCAGTAAATGAATGAACACATTCCATTTATTTTACAGCACATCATCAATGGGAAATTACATGACACAGTATAATAAAGTACATTAGAACACCCCCATATCTTCAGGAGTCTGGTTTTATGCCCCTCTTCCTGTGGATACTGAAAACTGAAGTTAATAGCAAACACTATTCACTATGGGGGGGGGGGGAGAGAGAGAGAGAATGGTAAAAGAAAACAAACAAGCAGAAATATATTTTTCTTTTAATATACTTTTATATTTTCATACAGTAGATACTGTAAATAAATCAGTAGACATTAGTCCTGTGGATAAGGGCAACCCCTACTCTATAACAAACTCTGAATTAAAGCCAAATTCCATATGTTTTGAAGTATGACATTTTTCTGTTCCATTTCCTTGGTGCTTCCGCTACACCCTTTCTGATACCTGCTGCTCAAGGATGCCTTCCTTTTGTTTTTCCTTTAGAACCAGCTGTACATGCATCTGACCAACTACTCTGTGAATAAGCATAATGAGAATTTTGAACGGGATGAAACAGAAGATAAAGGCAGTAAGCGCTCTATAAAGTGGTTTACTGAGTTTCTGCAAACAAATCACCTTGACGTTTCCAAATTCTGGAATGATATTTCAGTAAGAGAAAACTAATACACAATAACTGTTTTTATGTTTATGTTGGCATATGAACAGTGCTCCACACCACTCAATTTAGAATGGAACACAGTGGGATTTCTAATGCTCAAATCTGCAGTGAATCCTGGCTTGCTAAAACGAATTGTTTAGCTGTAATTTTCATGTAGCTAAATTATTAGAAGGCTAACTGATACTATCTTTAGGTGAAGTTTTGTTTCCCAGGAGCAAGACTTTTGGATGTGTTGAATGTGGAAAACTGGGGTGGGTGGGACAATAAACAAAATAGCTATAATAGTTCTGACTTAATCCCTAAATTTAATCCCCCACCCCGTGATTTTGTGATTTAGAGAAAAAACATCTATCCAATAGATGCCCGACTCATACATGATTGGTCTCTTCTCTCTCTGTCTTTGAATAAGCTTTAATATGTTTCTATGATCTGGGGGAAAAATTAAACGATAAAAATAATGAGATCCCCTTGCTAACCTTACTTTCTGCCCAATCCCCCAGGAATTAGTGGTGAAGACACTAATAGTTGCAGAGCCGCATGTCCTTCACGCTTACCGTATGTGTAGACCAGGGCAATCTCCAGGAAGTGACAGTGTTTGCTTTGAAGTTCTTGGGTTTGATATTCTGCTGGACAGAAAACTCAAGCCGTGGCTCCTAGAGGTAAGCGGCTTACAGAATCACTTCAGTCACTTTGCCATAACATCAAGGCAACGTCATCAACATCTTGTCTACTTCATGGATGGAAGTGGAGAGAAGAAAATGTCATTGAGTATAAATTGTGGTCATGTCTGACAGCTAGTTCACATATTACCCAGAAGGGAAAAGAAAATCTGATTTTCAAATGTATGTACTGCACTTCTAAACTACCTTTCTCCCAGCAGACACAAGTTGAGTCGCAGATCATTAAGAAAATTAAACAAATTAAAATGAGATACAGGAACCATTAAAAACATGGCAGTATGAGCATCATAATCCAAAAGGTTAAAATGTAAAAGCATTAAAAAAGGATACTAAGAGGGATATAAAAGGCAGCAAGGGTGGGTCATCTGGCTATGTAAAATTAGATATTAAGAAGCCTGTATGGAAAAGAGTGTTTGGGGGCCAGTCTAAGCTCGTGGGGAACAGTGTACCATAACCTGGAGGCCACCACTGAGAAGGCCATCTCTTTGGTCCCTATCAGATGTCAAGGTGATGAGATTGAAAGCAGGGCCTCCTCAGAAGATTTTAAGACCAGAGGAGGACTCAAAGGGCTAAATGCATATCAGTTGCTGGGAAGGTGGGGGCCTCAGTTGCTTTGGGGCTCTGAATATGGGTCTCCCTGAAGCCCTTCGTTGGTCACTGTGGGAAGAAGGAACCTGGTGTGGACTGGCCAGTGATCTAATCCAGCTGGGTTTTTCTGAAGGCTCTCAAATATGTACAAATCATTCACATTTATTTATTTATTTATTTATTTATTTATTTATTTATTTATTTATTTATTTATTTATTTATTTATTTGATTTGATTTGATTTGATTTGATTTGATTTATATACCGCAACCATCTAGCAAAAAAGCTACTCTGGGTGGTTTTACCACCTCTGAGTTTAATACGACAGACAGACAGAGAGACAGAGAGACAGACAGAGAGACAGACAGACAGATAGATAAATAGATAGATAGATAGATACTGGAGAGGGTGCAGGGACACTGGACTAAAACCTAGCTTTTTGCTAGCTCCTAATGCAGTGGTTCCCAACCTCGGGGTCGGGACCCCTTTGGGGGGTGAACAGCCATTTCACAGGGGTCACCATGAGCCAGTGAAGAAAAAGGCACAAACGGCTTGAGTCTGCAGGTGGAGGGGGAGGAAGGGGGGAAAGAGTGAGTTACAGTTTGATAGTTTGGAGGGGATGTCAGTCAATGGCACCGGAGGCTGCGATTGGCTGAAGGTGCCTGTAGAGGGAAGTTCTCTATGGCACCTGTGGCAGTGACCTGCCAAAGGGGGCTTGTGGCTTCTTCCAAGCAGGGCAAGGGGTCACCACAACATGAGGAACTGTATTAAAGGGCCGCGGCACTAGGAAGGTTGAGAACCACTGTCCTAATGGGAGTTTATTTTTATTTATTTATTTATTTATTTATTTATTTATTTATTTATTTATTTATTTAGCTTGTATGCCACCCACTACCCAAAGGTCTCTGGGTGGCTCACAATCAAAGTAAACAATTTAGACAGTAGATGCTGAAGTTCAAACCCTGGTCAAACTGCCCTTCAGGTGCTCGTAGGAGGGCCTCGTTGAGCTGGCTTGAAACTCAGAGATGTTTCAGAAGTGGAAATGTAGAGCAGTCTGGGAAACTGTGGAAACACAGGCATAGAGGAAGGGTTTTTAAATCTAAGAGAAGCCAAAAGCTCTGCGCTTGCCTGTATGTAGCAAGCTTTCCTGGATTATGGCACAGACACTTAGAAACTGGCCACGAAACATTCTTGGATGCAAAGTCATAGCCATCCAACTTTGCATATTCTAAGGGCAAGGCAGAGATAACACCCTCTCCTTCCATCTACAGTACCTTGACCTTTTGCTCCCCAAATGTGCCAATTCCTAATAAAGGCTTGCATTGCCTTTTGGTGATCTATCTTGCACCATCTAGTGGGAGAAGCATGAAAACAATCCTATTTTTCCATTCCTGTCAAACTTGGTCCATCAGTGAGATTCAGTGGGCAATGGTGTTACTTTAAGTTGATAATGTATTAGTGATAACATTTGTGGAGCAAAATGTACAGTCTTGGGTTTGCCTAGTGAACATGTTAGAACATGTTTCTTTACACTACCTCGTGCCTTTTTAGATAGCTGCTTGATGCCTGCAGTGTCTAAGATCTGAGTGATTTAAAGGGATCCATGAACTGCAGATTGTGCTCATCGGTCATCGCTTTAGAACTTGGGGGACTTTACAGTGACATTCAGTGCATCCATAAGGACACAGTACTGTAGTTATATTTGGCAGAGAAAAGAGTAAGGGTATTTTTAACGCAAGGAATCATTTTGAGGTCAGTATGTACTTGTGGGAGAGACAATAAACTGAAGTAGAATGCAGACAGAGAAGAGCAAAAGAATCAGAATCAGATGCCAGATCCTGTGATATCACTTTATGGTCAGAGGTAAGGAATTGCTGCAGATGCTCTGTTGTGCTCTCCTCTGCTATTATACAGATGCTTTTTATGTGTGTCGATGTTGCACTAGGAAATACCTATATTATGTGACAAGTTGTAATTCTCCACTTGTCAGACTGGAGGTGCAGGACTGTTTGCAAAGTCAGGTTTTGAAAATTGGGGTTGGACTTTGTGAGGGGAAGATAGTTTTCTCATTATTATTTTGTGGATGAAACTTTCCTGGAAGACTTTTTTAACCCTTTGGCATTTCAGATTAATCGAGCTCCAAGCTTTGGCACTGACCAGAAGATAGACTATGATGTGAAAAAAGGTGTTCTGATGAATGCGCTGAAACTCCTCAATATCAGGTAAACTTAACATTCGCCAGTTGTTTCTCTTTCTCCCCCTTCCATTGGTTATTGAAGGGGGGGGGGGGTTGGGAATATGTATAGAGGGATGAAAAATGTTCTGTGAAAAATGTATAATTTTTGTTTTATTCTTTGAATGCAAATATTTGAGCCATATTTAAAATGGTTCCCTCATCAGAGTGTGCACTAGCTGGGGTGCAGGTTAAATCCTGATTTGGTTCAGGAGTTGTAAAAGGCCTTAGCAGCAGTCTTTGATGGAACTTCTTTAGGCAGAAATTGTCATATTGTCTTTCATCTCCAGGCACTGGAACATGAATTAATTACAGTAGTTACATTTAAATGTTAGAAATAGGGAAATTAATATGTTAGTGTTAAAGTTTAAAACTGAAAACATTGACCTCATTATATTACATTATTAACTTCTTAAATAAATGTTAGTCAATGTACCCTCTACAGAGGGAACCATGATTCCCTTTTGGCAGGTAAAAAAGAGTCTGTGCATCCCTGTAAAATGAATGAATGAATTCTTTATTTACAGCTGTTAACCAAATCTAACATATTAAAATATTAAGTTTGATATAATAAGACCTTATAGTGATGCATTTAGAAAGTGATACCAAATTTATAGAATAAAACCAAATAGGAATAAACCCTTATATAAATATATCAAGGGAATCGGTATGTCAGCATACCAATAATTAATAATTAGCTCTTAGGGAATAAACAACTGGCAAGAGATTAAAACAGTTAAGACAACATCACGCCCCTGAGTGAGAATTATACTGAAATAGCTGAGTTGTTTCTTGCAATGCAAAGAAGACAAATCCATTAAAATGTAGTTTTATAGTACGTTTCCCCCTCTTGGTTGCACACCTTGACATGGTGAAGATGTTGCAACATGTCAGAGGAGGGAAGAGAAATACTATCAGGTAACTGGACACTTTTCTAAGGCAGAGTGGTTGAAGATGGAATTAACAGTTACACACTTCTAAATATTCATACCTCAAAAACGCTATGATGAGATAGCTAAAAATAAAATAATATGGGACTTCTTGGTTTGAATTTAACAACCTACTGGAAGGATTTGAGGAACAGATTTGCACTGCTAAAGCCAACTGACTGTGGGCCAGAAGAACTGTAGATTGAGACCAGAGACTTCCTGTTGTCAAAGAAAATGAAACCCTTGTTGGATGACTGGCCAGGGTCTCAAAACAGATGAAAAGCAAAATAGAAGATGACAGAAAATCCTAAATGCAGTTTCTCAATGAATTACACATGTGGAAAAACAGAGTTACAATAAAAAGTGAAAGTACAATGGAATTTTTAAAATGAGAGTGCTTCTTGAAGATCTAAGAAATCAAATTTAAATCTAGATCAGCGGTGATGAAAAATCATGGGGGGGATGCTATATGAGTGAGATAAAATAAAGATGAAATGGAAATAATGAACCAAAGAGTTATACAGAAGAGATGGAAGGGTAACAAATTCTGTTCTGTTCTAAGAGTTTGGAAGGCAATAATTAATACAAGAAAAGGAGTAGGTACTCTTTGGACAAATTCATGTACTGGAATGTGCGACTAAGTGTGCTTTGGTACCCTGTCAATTAGCTGCAACAAATCTAATGTGAATACGAATAGGATTCCAGCCAGTTTTTCCCCCTTAAAGCAATGCCATACTAAGAATTTTCAAAGGACCCTGTTCATTCCTGATATACAGTATGTTATCAGCCATTCATCACTTCTCAAAAGTAATGAAGATGGTAACACTGCTATTGAAAACATAAGATGTTGGAGATGACATTATTTGTATTTTGTTCTAAGCCCTGGTCATTAGCAAGCAGGGCTGGAGAATTCTAGTGCATTTCCCCCCTTGTTATATAAACTGCTATGTTCCATGGCGATCCCTCCTACCCTTTTATGGTTTATGGGTGGTTTTTAAAAACATTTATTACTGTATGTTTGTTCAGTTTGGTTTTGTTCTTTTTGCAGAAACCCCTGGTCCTTGTTAGGTAATGAAAGTTATTTTCATGCCTTTAAAAGCTTTGCCATCAGCTCATGGATACCAGGCCACTGTCAAAATCATGGGAGTAGGCCAGATTTTTCTTTCTTTCTTTAAAACATATTTAGCCTGCCTTTCTCCTTAAGAAGGACCCAAGGCACCTTACTTTGCTGGATTGTTGATGGGTCTGGATTTTCTTTTGGCATTATTAAACTGCCCAGAGTTCCCGTTTGAGGAAAATCGGATTGCGGTATTATTATCTATCTATCTATCTATCTATCTATCTATCTATCTATCTATCTATCTATCTATCTATCTATCTATCTATCTATCTATCTATCTATCTATATCTATATCTATATCTATATCTATATCTATCTATCTATCTATCTATCTAAAAGTAACTATTATGTCTGCTTGCAACTTCACTTGCAGGACGAGCGACAAAAGAAGAAATTTAGCTAAGCAAAAGGCAGAGGCCCAGAAGCGACTCTATGGCCAAGGCTCCATGAAAAGGCTGTCGCCAGTGTCTTCCGACTGGGAGAAGCAGCGTCGTTCCCTAGAAAGGAGGAGAGAGGAACTGGTATGTTGTCCCCCCCCCCAAGTAGTCAACAGAAGAGCTACGTTTCTGATCTTCTTCTCTCCTGGAATACGTTCAATCGCTTTTTAAATGTCTTTGATTTCTAGAAAGAGAGACTTGCGCAAGTACGCAGGCAGATCTCCAAAGAAGAACATGAAAACAGGCATATGGGAAATTACAGGTAATTGTGTGATCCCAGCTTCCTATTCAGTACAAACCTTGGATTCATTTCCTCTGTAATTAGAACATCCTATGCTTAAGTCATGCTTGTTTATTTCACTTAAAAATACCACTGTGAGTTGCTCATTTTAGTTCTGCTCCAGACTGTAGACCCAGCACTGTCTTGCCGCACACCACGGCTTCCCAAAATGACACCTTTCTCTCTGCCAGCATAATTTTTTTTAGTGTTTTCCCTCTGGTCTGGGGCATTGGGGGACGCCCGCGTGCAGAAATGCTTTAAATTGCACAAAAAGCGGGTAAAAACGAATAATGAAAAATGAAAAAAAAACATTTTTTCAAAAAATTCATAAAAAACAAAAACGAACTGAAACGGGACCAACAACGAAAAATGAAAAACCGAAATGTCATTTTTTTATTCGTGCCCATCACTAGTCCTTTCCTTTCTGCTGTTCAGGCCTAACTCCTTCTTATTTCTTCACTTTTAAATTCATGTTTAAGATGGGAGGTTAGCAGTAGCCATGGTTAATGTTGTTGCAACTTCAAGTCTAACCTAGGGTCAAAGCTCAGATGGGATATTACCACTAAAGCTAAGAAAAGTGAACTTGAGTGGTAGAGATGGGCACGGAATGAACATTTTTTCATTTCCGTTACTGTTTGTCGTTTCCGTTACGTAACGAAATGACAAACGAAAATTGTGATGAAAATGCAACGAAACGAACAGAACCATGAAAATTGTGGTTGTTACGTTTCATTTCCGTTAATGGTGACGCGCAATGAAATGAGCTGTTTTAAATGTTAAAAAACGCCCTGGACATCCATAAAAATGCTGCGATAATTATTTATATTGTCTGATAATACCTACTAGGGGGGTTGGGGTCCTTAAAACGTTTGTTTTTGTCTTCTCCCATCGCAATGTATTTTTCTTTTCCCTTTAAAATGGATGTCTCCACCAGCCACAAAATGGAGGCAAGCCATGTGATGTGGGATCATGTTCAACCAATAGCATGCCCAGGTTGCAGACTGGGCAGGCGGGTCTGGCAGCCACAGAGGGCATAAAAAGCTCTGGCAGCCCCCATCCTCCTTGCAGACTCTGGTGGGAGTTAGGGTGGGATTGCTGTCTCTGCGACTCTAGCTTCAGTCCTGCAGCCTCCCTGTGTGCGTGCGTGCTGCGTACCTCTTGAGTACCCTCCCCTGCCCTGCAGTGCAGTCACTCTGCGGCTGCCTTGCACCCTGGGCAACGCCCGCCGCTGCCTTTGCAGCCTCCCTGCATACCTAGTCTATACTGTGTCTCTGCTAGCATCCATTTTTTTTAGAGTTTTCCCTCTGGCCTGGGGCGTTGGGGGATGCCTGCACACAGAAATGCTTTAAAAATCGCGCAAAAAGCAAGTAGAAACGACAAACGAAAAAACGAAAAACGGTAATGAAATTTTTCAAAAAATTCCCGACAAACGGAAATGAACCGAAACAGACCTCTCAACGGCAAATGAAAAACCGAAATGCCATTTTTCTGTTTCGTGCCCATCTCTATTGAGTGGACTCCCACTGCAAGCATTTTTCCTCCCCGAAAAGAGGCTGGCATACAGTTTGTCACAAATCAATCATATGCACAGTAATTATAATTCTAATCAATGGTTACTTGATGCCAATAGCCATTCTTGAAATAAGAGTGAACCTTCTTCTGGCTGCTCTAGAGAGCTAGTGTATAGCTGCTCTAATGAACACTGAGTAGCTCTCCAGAATCTTTAAGGCTGTTAACTTTGCTATGTTTAGAATCCAGGAAGGTATGGTGCATTAGTCTAGGTCAGAGACAAGTTTTAATTGTATAGTAGAGGAAGCCATTTGTATTTCGGACTGTATTTCAGAAAACTGTAGGTTGACTGGAAGATTATGCAGTTTGCAGATCCGAAATAGCAGGTAAGCTTTCTTCAACATGTGTCTATTACTAGCACAGATACTTGGGAAGCTGCCTTGTAGGAGGAAGACCATTTGGCCATCTGGTCTTTCTTGTTTACTCTGACTAGCTTCTCTGGTAGAGATCTTCCTGCTTGAAGGTGGCATGGATTGATCTTCTGACACCTGTGTGCTAAAGCATTAGTTCTTCAGCCACTGAGCTGTGGTTCCTCTCCAGGACTTACCCAGTGCAAGAATTCTGCAGTAGTCATAGGTTGTATATTTTACATATCCAGAACCACTGACATGTGTGGTGCCTTCTAGAGCTCTATTAACAACGATAAGAAAGACTCATGTATGTCCCACACTTTGAAACCTGCAATTCTGGCCTCTCCAGTACCTTCTGTGGCAGCTGAACAGTAGCTGGGCTAGTGACATGTAAGGCAAAATGGGATGTTTTGGTGCTCACCTTAGCCTGGCTCAAGACTTGTGGTTTTGTTAAAAACAAAGCCTTGGAGCTTACCACTCTCTTTTGTAGTGGCCCTTGTTGATTTTTACTGAAGATACTTCTTTTTTAATTTTTATCATAAAAATTAAACAACACATATATATCCCCCAGCCTCAGGATTATATAACAATACATTGTATAACATTATATAACAGTGATGGTGAACCTTTCAGAGATTGAGTGCCCAAACTGCGATTCAAAACCCACTAATTTTTCGCAAAGTGCCAGTATAGCAATTTAACTTGAAAACAGGTGGCTGTGAAGGGGCAATGTTGGGTGCCCACAGAAAGGGCTCTGAGTGCCACCTTTGGCACTCATGCCATAGATTCACCAACACGGTTGTATAACATCACACTTATTACATTTACATGTTTTATCTTATATACCCCGTCTCCTTCCAAAACTGAATTGATTCTCCAAATGCAGTATTGCCCTTATGTTTTAGAGATACATGTTCTAAAAATTTATGACAAATTTGATTAAAAATTCTCTTTTAATAGCCCCTTTTAAACTTTTAATTCACATGTCAGTTTATCATTGATGGCTAAACTCCACATTTCATTATACCATTCTTCCATACTATACTTATCTTTCCATTTTTTGCCATTATTAATCTTGCAGTTGTTACCATAATTATAATTAAATCTTTTACCTCTTTTTCTATTTGACAGTTTCTAACTATTGTTTAGTAATGTTATCCTTGGACATCTTTCTATATTAGTTCCTATAATTTCTTTTATCTCATGAAAAACTATTTTCCATTTCTTTTGTTTTTCTTCGCAAGTCTACCACATACAGTATGATAGTAATTTTTTTTCTCCTACTGAAGATACTTCTGAATAATGAATGCAATATTTTGTGAACGTTTAATGCTTCATACATATCTGCAGTTGATGTGCATATTCAAAGACTTAAAGTTTCTCATTGGTGTAGAATAGTAAGTGCTGCCTCTGCCTTATTTATTTATTTATTTATTTATTTATTTATTTATTTATTTATTTATTTATTTAATTTTATTTTATTTACAAAAAATTTTAGCCGCCCCACTACCAGGTGGTCTAGTATTTGACTAATTTCTAGTACTTGACTAACACTTGCCCACACCACTGGTGAAACCATATGCAGTCCTTGAAATGGAATTGAATTCATGGTGGTTCATTCACACCGATGATTAATGTCAACTAATAGAGATGGGCACGACTCAAAAAATGGTGTTTCGTTTGTCGTTTGGTCGTTTAGGGGTCCGTTTCGGTTCGTTTTCGTTTTCATGACGTTTTTTGCAAAAAAAAATCGTTTTCATTTCGTTAGGTAACGAAATGAAAAAACGAAAACAAAAACAAAAAATTGCTGTTTCGTTAGCATTCTTTTTAGTTCAATGCATCTGCTGCAACGAAAACGAAAAACACAGCAAATTTGGTCGTTTCGTTTCCGTTTCCGTTTTGTTTTTTTAAAATTTTCATTTTATTTTGTTGCATAACGAAACGAAAAAACGAAAATGAAAACGAAAAATCGCTCGTTTCATTCCCATCTCTATCAACTAAATCTGCAAACCAAGGATCATCTTGGTTTAGTTTTGTGCATAAGCCAGTGGAATAATCTTGTGTGTGTGTGTGTGTGTGTGTGTGTGTGTGTGTGTGTGTGTTTTGTCATTACAGTCATGACTGACTCTTCGTGACTCCATGTCCGCGGAGTTTTCTTGGCAGGAATACTGGAGTGGTTTGGCAGTTCCTACTCCAGGTGCCTACAGCACCTGGTATTCCCTGATGGTCTCCCATCCAAGTACTAACCATGGCTGACCCTGCTTAGCTTCTGAAATCAGTCGAGATCGGATGTGCTTAGGGCATCTAGGCAGATAGAATAATCTTGCACACACTTCCTATCCAAATGAATGGAACCTTTGTTATTCTCTTGTTCCATGGCTTGTTTGTTTCAAAATGTTGAACCTTGGCTACATGTCATCATTGTTCTTTTTCTTTGGCTCAACTACAGACGCATTTACCCCCCTGATGACAAGCTGCTACTTGAAAAATATGAAGGTTTGCTGGCTGCTGCCTTTCAGACTTTCCTTTCGGGGAGAGCAGCTTCGCTTCAGCGAGAAATGAACAACCCCCTGAAAAGAATGAAGGTACTGATGAGTGAATGGGTTGACATCCAGTAGGTGATTCTGTGCAAGATGGACTTCTTTCCGCATGAATGTGCTGTGGGGATGTTTATGCAGAGCTCCCCCACTCACCTCTCCAAGCTTATGGTTCTAACTGACCTGTACTTGAAGACCAGTTTTACAGGAAAGATATAGCTGAGATAAGATGGAGCCAGCCATTATGAATTCAGAAATCCATGTATGTTTAGCAGAAACATCTCGCTCTTATTTTTGTTGCCTTTCTACCAATGATCTTCCATTATCTGTGGACATTTTCTACATGCATCAGGACTCTGGTTATTCTGGATGCTTACCCAAATGGAGAGCACCCACAGATGATAGATATATCTGTATTCTTACAAGTTTGTGTATTTATTTAAACTATTTCTATCCCACCTTACTCCTCCAAAGGACCCAAGGTGTCTCACATCAAAAACAGTATTTAAAAGCTAAAACCAGGAGGTATACAAATATTTAAAAAGAATTAAACACATATTATATTAAAAACATAACTAAGGTCAATATTCAATCACATTTAAAAGAGCAGAGTACAACAGTTCATTTAAAACTCCTTTCAGATCCTCAGTCATTAGGGAAAAGCCTGATTGAAGGGAACAGTGCCAGTGCCAGAGAAGGACAGCAGAGATGGGGCCAGTCTAGCTTCCCTTGAGAGGGAGTTCTAGAACCTGGGAGCAGCAACAGAGGAAGCCCTCTCCTGTGGACCCACCCAGCACACCTGTGAAGCTGGTGGGACCAAGAGAAAGGCCATCCTTGATTATCTTAATGCCCATGCAGGATCCTAGAGGGAGATGTGGTCTTTTAGATAGCTTAGGCCCAAGCTGTTTAGGGCTTCATAGGATAAAATTAGATGGGCAAGGTTAGAGCTCAATATGTGGTCAGTGTCCACAAACTCACAATATGTGAACAAATATGCAGCGTACATTAATTCCATCTGCTTTGCTTATATCAGTGGCTGCCAGCTTTGGGTCCCTGTATGTTATTAGACTACAACTCCCAGAAATCCTGGGCAGCACAGCTAAGGGTGAGGGGTTCTGGGAGTTTTAGTCCAAGAACACCTGGGTCACAACATTAGGAACCACTGTCTTCAACCAAACATTTATCTGCCCCATGTACAAATTCTGTAGGCTACTATTTGCATCCAGTATGGCTTTAGTCAATTTGTAAGAGGCTTCAAAAAATAAAGACACATGTGACCATCAGCATTCACAGACGTTCTCTGAGACTGGAGTGGGCAACCTGTGGTCTTTAAAATACTATCAGCACCCACCTTCAATAGGGGCAAGGAACAGTGGGAGCCAAACTTGTTACAATTGTTCCAGCCTTCTCATACATGAAGAAAACTTTCTGGCTGCCTGATTGTTGAATAGCAACCAAGCTTTTAATGAAAAACTAATCTAAGCCATTTATTTTGGTTCGGATGTATGAAAAGCAGTGGTATTATTCTTATATTCCAACTTGTGGCCTTTCAGTGTTGCTACCAGCCCTGACGAGCCTTGCCAATAAGAAGGGGGCTTTCATTTGGAAAGAAAGGGGCTCTTTCATACTGAATCACATAGTGTTGTGATAACTGCTGTTAGCAGCTACCGGTAATTAGAATGCCACCAGTTGAAGAATCTGCTATGACCAATCTTGCTTGTGGTGTAATCACATGGAGAAGTGGACCACTTGTGCAGCCATCTGGTGTGATCCATTTCCCAACAGTCACACAACATACAGGGAATTGTTCTCCAGGCCCACCTTAATCCCGATCTAAGCTTCTACAGCGGTAGGGCGACTATGTCTGTGGACTGGGCTCAAGTAATTCCCTAGCAGAGAATCTTCACAGACACTCCCTACCAAGCAACTCTTTCTGCTGAGATTGGATGGATGCCTGTCCAGCCATCTGACCACACTCTTTGCCATCATCCTTCACCTTTGCTGCCAGCCTGCCTTCCCACCCCATTCGAAAAGACTTCCTAGCCAGTGACCTCTCCTCTCTCCCATTCAACCAGACCCTTCTGGTGCTGCTTTGATATCTTGAGCTGCTCTTCTTCCTCCTTATGAAACCTGTGCCCCCCCCCCACTGAGCTGACCAGGCAAGACTCATTTGGAGAGTTAAAAAATAATAATCAACCAGCAGAACAGGTCCCCCGCCCCCGGTTTTGTTAGGGGAAGGGAGTTAGGAGAAGGAGCTAAGCTTATAAGCTTCCCCACTGCTTTCTAGCCCCCACCCACCCCATTTTGCCTTTAGGCCCTGCTGTCATGTGCGTGGCTGCAGAAGGAGCCAAGGTAGAGGTTCAAAAGGAACAGCTGCCTATGTGGCTGGGAGAGGAAGTCACAGACCTGGCCTTGTGTTCCTGGGGAGCTGGGCTCATCAATAGCACTCAGATTTTCCCTGCGGACAAATGGCAGAAAGAAAACTCATTGACTCCAAAGAATCAGTCCCTTCGGAATCAGACGAAAGGACCGGCGCACAAAACAAACGAAAATGAAGCATCACCTGAAAGATAATAAAACCAAACCAAAATGCAAGTTTTTGACGTGCTTATCCTTAGTAGCCGATAGTGATGGTTAATGGAAGTTTAAGTTCAGGAACATCTGGAGGGCCACAGATGGCTGAAACAGGGGTTCTGAGTGTGGGGTACATAAGAACATAAGAACATAAGAAGAGCCATGCTGGATCAGGCCAAAGGCCCATCTAGTCCAGCTTCCTGTATCTCACAGCGGCCCCACCAGATGCGTTTGGGAGCGCATGAGACTAGATATCTGTCTCCTGATACCACTCCCCTGCATCTGGCCCTTGAAGTACCCTGGTTTAAAGCCTAGAGATTACACATCTCCATCATGGTTTGTAACCCGTGATGGACTTTTCCTCTAGGAATCTGTCCAATCCCCTTTTGAAGGCATCCAGGCCAGATGCCATCACCACATCCTGTGGCAGGGAGTTCCATAGACTTACAACACGCTGGGTGAAAAAATATTTTCTTTTGTCAGTTCTTACTCTCCCAGCACTCAATTTGAGTGTATGTCCCCTAGTTCTGGTATTTTGAGAGAGGGAGAAGAGCTTCCCTCTATCCACTTTACTCATACCCTGCATTATTTTGTATGTCTCAATCATATCCCCCCTCAAGCGCCTTTTTTCCAGACTAAAGAGGCCCAATTGTTTTAGCCTTTCTTCATAAGGGAGGTGCCCCAGCCCAGTAATCATTTTAGTCGCTCTCTTCTGCACCTTTTCCAGTTCCACTATGTCTTTCTTGAGATGCGGTGACCAGAATTGTACACAATACTCCAGGTGGGGCCTTACTATTGTTTTATATAACGGCATTATAATGTTGGCTGTTTTATTTTCAATCCCCTTTTTGATAATCCCTAGCATGGAATTGGCCTTCTTCACTGCTGCCACACATTGGGGAGACACCTTCATGGAGCTGTCCACCAACACACCAAGGTCTCTTTCCTGATCCGTCACGGATAACTCAGAGCCCATGAGTTGATAGATGAAGTTTGGATTTTTTGCCCCAATATGCATTACTTTACATTTGGTTACATTAAAACGCATTTGCCATTTCTCAGCCCACTCCCCCAGTTTGGAGAGATCCTTCTGGAGCTCTTCACAATCTTCTCTGGTTTTTACCACATGGAAAAGTTTTGTGTCATCTGCAAACTTGGCCACCTCACTGTTTATCCCTGTCTCCAGGTCATTTATGAACAGATTGAAAAGCACCGGTCCCAGGACCGAGCCCTGGGGCACACCGCTTTTCACTTCTCTCCATTGTGAAAATTTCCCATTGACACCTACTCTTTGTTTCCGGGATCTCAACCAGTTCTCAATCCATAAGAGGACCTGCCCTCTTATCCCCTGACTATGCAATTTTCTCAGCAGCCTTTGGTGAGGGACTGTGTCAAAAGCCTTTTGAAAATCCAGATAGACTATATCCACCGGTTCACCCAAATCCACGTGCCTGTTGACCTTTTCAAAAAATTCTAAAAGGTTTGTAAGACAAGATTTACCCTTACAGAAGCCATGCTGATTTTCTCTCAGCAAGGTTTGTTCTTTTATGTGTTTTAAGATTTTCTCTTGGATGAGGCCTTCCACCATCTTCCCTGGAACAGATGTAAGGCTAACCGGCCTGTAGTTTCCTGGGTCCCCCCTCCTTCCTTTTTTAAAAATTGGTGTGACATCTGCTATCCTCCAGTCCTCCGGCACTGTGGCCGTTTTAAGAGACAAGTTGCATATAACCGTTAAGAGATCTGCAATTTCATTTCTCAGTTCCCTAATAACCCTTGGGTGGATGCCATCTGGGCCCGGTGACTTGTTCATCCTCAATTTATCAATTAGTCCTAAAACCTCCTCTCTTTTAACCTGTATTTGATTTAATTCTTTAGTCAAGAGGGGCGGCTCAGGCAGCGGAATCCGCTCAAGGTCCTCTGTCGTGAAGACAGACGCAAAGAACTCGTTCAATTTCTCTGCAATGTCCAAGTCCTCCTTAACCTCCCCTTTTCCTTCCTCACCATCCAGAGGCCCAATTGGTTCTCTGGCAGGTTTTCTACTTCTAACATATTTAAAGAAGCTTTTATTATTACCCTTTATATTGCTAGCCATGCGTTCCTCAAAGTCTTTCTTTGCCTCCCTTATCATCTTTTTACATTTCTTTTGCCAGAGTTTGTGTTCCTTTTTATTTTCCTCATTTGGGGAGGATTTCCATTTACAGAAGGACCTCTCCTTGTGCTTTAGAGCCTCTCTAACTCCACTCGTTAACCATGCCGGTGTCCTCTTGGACTTAAATGAGCTCTTCTTTCTTTGTGGTATGCACTTGTGCTGGGCCTCTATTATTGTTGTTTTAAACAGGCTCCATGCACACTGAAGAGATTGGATTCTTCTAACCCTCCCCTTCAGTTTCTCTCTAACTAGTTTCCTCATCTGAGGGAAGTTTGCCCTTCGAAAATCAAGGGTTTTTATGTCTGATTTGGTTGACACTCTTCCTCCGACATGCATGGCAAAGGTAATTGCAGCATGGTCACTGTTCCCCAGAGGCTCAGTGACATTCACATCCCTGACCAGGTCCTGAGTATCACACAATATTAGATCTAGAGTTGCCTGTTCTCGGGTGGGCTCCGTGACAAGTTGCTCTAAGGCACAGTCATTCAGCACAGTCATTCAGGGTATGTGAGCACCTTGTTGCTTTAAGGTTTAGGGTTGAAGATTTTATCATCAGATTTTGGAGCATCAACAGAAGATGGCAACATCAGAATTATATTAGCTTAAACAAACTAATTAGGCACCTATGCATTGGTGTGGACCTGGTTTTGGAATCTATCTAGTATTTCTAATGAGCAATGAGATCTTCCTAATATATCAGTTATTGCCTGCCTCCTTACTTTTATAGTAATCCAGGGATTTATCTTTTCAGGAAGAAGACATATTGGATCTCCTGGAACAATGTGAACTGGATGATGAGAAATTAATGGGGAAATCTGTTAGAACACGTGGCCCAAAGGTATTTCACTAAAGGATTTGACACATCTCTGCATGGGTAGAGACTGGCATTCGGAAGAGGTGCAACTGAGGCATGCAGCTGTGTAGAGAGGCATACATAGCGATTTATGTGGCATCTATAAGGAGTATATTCTGTTTCTGGAGGAAATTTTCAATTAAGCACTTAGAGCTTTGTTTTCCTCTTGCAGAAATAATAAGACTTTCAGAAGCTGCATAGATCAGTGTTTCCTAGTGTTGAACTAGCTGTTTATGGCCACTGGGGGTCACATTCCTCTTTTGCAGTGGATTTCCTTTATGCTCGCTAACAGCCGCTGAATGCTTGTATGCTCACTACAGTTGCTCTTCTTGAAGATGCTGCTTGTTGGTGCAATGTCAGAATGAAGTCCACATATACATATACATATATTACTCTTTTATCCCCTCTTCTCACCTGAATACAGTAATCCCCGCTTATCATGGGGGTTAGGACCTGGCCCGACCAGGATGCTGGGTTGTGTTGGGACTGGGGGGGCTGTCTGGGGGTCTCCTACACTTACCTTAGGCCTGGCACTGCCCCCAAATGGGCTTCCGACAGGCTTCCCGGGCCTGTTGGAGGCCACAGAAGTGGTTTCCAGCTATCCGGAAGGCACTTCCAGTTCACTGGAAAGAACTGCTGGGGCCTCCGACAGGCCCAGGAAGCCTGTCGGAAGCCCATTCGAGGGCAGTGCCAGGCCCGGGGTAAGTTCACAAGGCCTCCAACGGGCCCATGCAGCTTGCCCCAGGGGCCCTTGGCTTCATATACTGCGGTCTTGCGATATACCGGGGCTGCAATATATGAACCGTGAAATGGCGGGGGATGACTGTAGAAAGTTTTTTTTTTTAAAAAAAAGACTGTGAGTACTGTTTGGAGAAGGGGTTTATTGTGATTTTGTGTTTTAAAAAAATAGAAATGAATACAAATGCATAAACAGTTAAACAAGCAGAGAAATCATGTCAGACCAAGTTTCAAGAGTAGGTCTGATGCTTCATTTCTTCTTCTTCTTCTTCTTCTTCTTCTTCTTCTTCTTCTTCTTCTTCTTCTTCTTCTTCTTCTTCTTCTTCTTCTTCTTCTTCTCTCTCTCTCTCTCTCTCTCTCTCTCTCTCTCTCTCTCTGTGTGTGTGTGTGTGTGTGTGTGTGTGTGTGTGTGTGTGTGTGTTTACTTACTACAAGAAGAAATATATTCTTGAGTTTCAGGCAGTGCTGTGTAGAATGCGTCTAGCTCAAAAATATATTATTGCAGGCGAGTATAAGGAGACTGGGGTACTCCAGACTGGATGTGTATCTTGAAACTTGTGCTCTGGGCCTGGATAAAAGAAGATTAATATAGAATTAAAGTGTAATGATCCTGAGGGCCACATTATCAGCTATGAAAGAGTAAGAATACTATCCGGTGGAGAGTAATCAACTCTTGCTCCTCTCCTTTTCCAGCCATTCATCCCTTTTCACACCTTTCCATACTATTCTTGAGCATCGTATTTGGATGCCTAATGCGTTGCTTCCATTTTCTGATTTATCACTCTTAAATGTCATTTGACCCCCCCCTTCTTCCCAACGGCATTAAAAATTAGAGATGGGCATGAACCAGAAAACCCATGGTTTGGGTTCGTCTGGTTTGGGCCCACCCTTGGTTCAGTTCGAGTTCGAACAAATTTTAAAAAAATCATTCGAACCTGAACTGGTTTGGGTTCTTCTTACTGGTGGTGGTGGTGATGGCAGCGGATCCTGGCCCCTGGGCAGGGCCTTTTTGAAGTGCTGGCATGGGGCCAGCACCTCTTTTTTTTCAAGTGCCCACTGCTCTTGAGCAGCGGGTGTGGCACAGCTTTCACGCCCCCCCCATGGGCTTAGGGTGAGCCCTTCCCAGTACTAAGCTCTCCAACCACCTGCATTCCTCCTGGGGCCGTAATCTACAGGGCCGATCAGGAGGGCTGATAAGAGCAAGGCCATGCTTAGGTGGCTAGTGCAGCACGGTGAGACTGCCGCCCACCTGCCTTCCTCCCGTGGCCCGCTATCTACAGGGCCGATCGGGAGGCCGATAAGATAGAGGCGGCCAGTGCAGTGCGGCTTTGCCAACCCCTCCCCCTCCCAAGTCCAGTGGCTAGCACGGCTGTCACTATCAGCCCTCCTGATCGGGCGAGCTGTGGTGCGAAATCTCAGATTTTTGTTTGATTTGTTTGATTTTTTGTTTTTACTTCCAGGTTTAGGCCCTGCACTACAGCTGTAGCGCAGGGCTTTTTAAAAAATTTCTTTCAGTGCCAACTGCGTGGCCCCTGGGGCCCGGTCAGCACTGGTTTTTTTTTTAAAAAAAATTAAAATATTTTAGGGTGCCGACCAGGTCACCCATAGGGCCCGGTGCTCCTTTTTATTTTTATTGTTTTATTTTTATTGGTTTTTATTTACTGCTGACCACATGGTTGCGCTGCAACTAAAAGTTCGTTTCGTGCCCATCTCTATTAAAATGTTTTTTTCCCCTCCACTTGGTGTTGGCAACCTTGGAGAAACAGAAATAGATTTCTTTGGGATCTCTCTCTCCTTCTCTGAGGTAAGCCTGGTTGGTGCAAAAACCACTCAGTCACTTCTTAAAGGCCCCGAGGTCTCCTTTTCCAGCCAAAGAAATGCAAGCTGTAATTTATGTGACAACTTCTCAAGAGCGTACATTAGGTAAGGTATCTGAAGACATTGAGATATTGCCAAGAATTCAGATTTCTCACTTTTTGTCTTTGTTGCCTTGGTGTTCACTGCAGGAGTAAATAGGTGAAGGGGATGTTTCACATCTATGTTATTAATATGTGTGTGTGCGTGTGCATGTGTGTGCAGCTCTATGGCAACATACCCATATACAACCAGTGTTCTTTCAACATGAGATACATATCATAATAAGGGGGTGGCGGCATGTCGAAGCAGGGCCTTCTCAGCGGTTGCCCCCCAACTCTGGAATGCCCTCCCTACGGAGATCCGCCTGGCGCCAACACTTTTGACTTTTCGGCGCTAGGCAAAGACTTTCCTGTTTGGCCAGCATTTTAATTAGATTATTTGGTTGGACACATGAGAAGCAGGGTTTTGTAATTTATAATTGTACTGTATGTTGTTTTAACTGTATTGTATTTTATAGTTTTAATAATTTTTTGTTTTATAGTTTTTAATACTTTTGTAGGCTGCCCAGAGACCTCTTGGTAGTGGGGCAGCTAAATTTTTTTTGGAAATAAATAAATAAATAAACATAACGTTTTCCTGCTGTTTCCCCCAGGAAGCCATAATTTTTCACTTATATCATTAGAATGGACAATAAGAATGCCAGCAATTAAATTGCCCCAACTTTGGACTTCAGGATTTTTTTAGTTGTTTCTGCTATGCCAAGGTCACAATATTCCTTCCCCTTTTCTTATCTTCATTGTTGAAGGTTAGGGCAACATACTGATCTTTCCCCCAGACTTGTCTAATCACCGAATAAGGGATAATCTTCACTGCCGTTTAGGCCGTCAAGCTTTGGCAGCCATCAAATATTTGGGGCAGCAATTCCCATCCATTTGGGCCTGATAGAGGTAGTACTCAAAAATATCTGGATGGTATCAGAGTGCCTATCCCAAGTTTCAGTAACAAACACACTTCAAACCTTGGTTGTTGATCCCTGCTTGTTTCCTTAAGTGTCATTTTGGATCCCCAGATATTGTTAAGAGGTCTGACACTGCTCTCCTTTCAATAATTTTATGTTCTTCTTCCTCTTTCAACACAGGAGGTGGTGGCAATTGCTAATCCCCTTTTATTTTAGAGCATCGTTAAAACCCCATGATATTTTATTTTAGGGTAGCGTTAAACCTCATTGTAAAGTTGGGCATTTCAGTGGCTTTTGCTTCTTGCCTCTGTGGGATACCAAGTTAAGGGGGGGGAGAAGCTCTTGGAAGCACTGCAGGGCATCTCAGAATCCCCAGTGGAATGTGTTGCATAGTAAATAAGAAGATAAATTGGTCACTTTATACTGAGTGACCTACTTTTCACTGTGGAATCATCAGGAAACGAGCACATGAAAACATAACCACTCAGCCGGCAGAAAGATTAACAGTCGTAGCTGGGGAGGGCAATGGGGGCAGCGCTCTAGCAAGAAAATGATAGTTCCAAGTGGGTTGTTCATGCTGATGTTCTGTTTTGTATCTACTTTATGCAAGGAGGGAGGACAATTATCTGAGCTTACCTATTGTCTCTGTGGCTGTTTTCCATCTCGCAGTCTTGCTTTCTCATTTCTTAAATTTGGGAAGATAAATAACCCTGACTGGATACAGTGTCCCACATGTATATGGGATTACAAGGAGATTTACCAGGCCAAGCCTCGTTCCAGTTGTTTAGGGTTTTATTCCCCCAAATGTGCATTGTTATTTCAGTTCTGTTGCAAATCTGTACTGTAATAGCTTCTGTTGGAACATGACATTACTACACAAGAGGACGCATCAGACTTGGAAAGATGTGAAAAAGCTACTCATATAAAATAGGGGGACTTGCATTACTCTTCTCTCATCATATTTGCCAGGATTCAAAATGCATGTGGGGCAGGGATTTGCATGTGTTGGGGTGTATGAGTGGAGGAGGGGGAGGGAGGGCAGAGAGACAACGTAGGACCTAGATCCCCCCAAAATTTTCGCTGATTTTGCCCTTGAAAAAAATATCTGGCTTTTGACAACACTCTCTGCTTGTTCCTATACATACACTGCTCTTCAGGGTTTAAGATGATCATGGCTAAAACACACTCATGCCGTGGCAAACTTTTGGCACTCCAGATGTTTTGGATCACAACTCGCGGAATTCCAAGCCCGTATTGCCAATGGCAAAGGACTGTGGGAGGTGTTGTCCAAAACATCTAGTATGCTGAAGGTTCGCCACCACTGGCTGAGAGTTTTCACACATATTCAGCAAGATTAATAAGTATGGCTGCCAGGGCTGCACATCCATCTGGGGGTGGAACAGCACTGGCAAATCTAAACCATGTAGTTGTGGGATTCAGTAGAGAGGATAAAAGTAATAAGTGGATCAGTAAGGGGGTGCGCATGAAAGATGGTAGCATTCTGTTGGTTTAAGTCAGTGGTTCTCAACCTGCGGGTCCCCAGATGTTCCTGGACTGCAACTCCCAGAAGCCTCTACCACTCGCTGTTCCTACCGGTGCTCCTGTTGCCTGCCAGTCAGGGTTGGGAGGCTTCCCAGCTAGCTGACCACACCAGGGTTAGTTGTGGCAAAAGCAGAGCTGCTGGAACTGCATCTCAGGCAAGCACAGCATTGCTGCTTGGGCAGGACTAGGAGGAGGCTTCCTAGTAAACTTGGCACTGACTGGGTAGCAATATAGTTTTTGTCTGGGGAGGTCTGTTTTCACCACATGTCAAGGAGGTAAGCTGCTCTTTCAGCCCTTACACCAGGCCTGCCCAAAATCCGGCCCGGGGGCCAAATCCGGCCCATCAGGCCATTCTGAGAGGCCCGCGGCTGGCCGCCCCGCCCCTCCCCCCCTCCTTCGCTTATGGGTCAGTGGGTGGGGCTTTCAGTGGGATGGCAGGGTTGGGGAGCAACCGGCCCCTGACACATTCTCAGCCACCAAATCTGGCCCTCCTTACAAAAAGTTTGGGCACCCCTGCCTTACACTGTCAGTAGTAGTGGGAAGTCAGGATGGGGAATGGAATAGCAGGACTCATGTCAAGTCAGATCTAAGTTGCACCAGTGTCTCAACTCGGATCCAGCTTGTCCCCCACCCCCAAAGACTTGGACTTGACACATGAGTCAGAACCCGCTCACTCCTCCTCTTTTGGGGGGGGTTCCATAGGGACTCAGACTTTGGGCTTGGGACTCAGAACTTGGTATCAAAGTCTCGGACTTGAGTCTGAGAGTTGCCAAGACCCCTAGTGGGAAGCCACCCAGCACTCATTAGCCAGTTGGTAGCTCCTCCACATCCTCATTTAATGAAATGGGTCAGCTTTCATCCTCAACTTGGCCTCAGTTTGTGACCACATCCTTTCCATGCTAAATGGCCTAGGCCAGTCTTGGCGAACCTATGGCATGGGTGCCAAAGGTGGCTCCCGGAGCCCTTTCACAGCCACCTGTATTCAGGTCAAGTTGCTGTATTGGCACTTTGCGAAAAATTAGTGGGTTAGTTTGGGCACCCGGTCTCTAAAAGGTTCGCCATCACTCACTGCCCTAGTGAGGGTTGCCCAAGGATTGATTTAATGTCACTATCATCATTACTGCTGCTGCTGCTGGTGGTAGTGGTAGTGCTGCTGCTGCTGCTGCTGCTGCTGCTGCTGCTGCTGCTGCTGCTGCTACTACTACTACTACTACTACTACTACTACTACTACTACTATGGTGATGATGACTATGACTACTGTGGACATGAAAGTAGAAGTTCAGCCATTTTTTACATTCAGTTCAGATGGCTTTTTTTTGCTATGGTTTGATTTCATTTTAGAAACTGGGAGTTTTTGAAAATTTAAATTAAAAACAAATCATTTTAAACATTTAAATCATGATTTAAATCAATTTGATTTTTCAAAAAGCATTGATTTTTATCCATCCTGGTTCAGAGGTTCAGAAAGTTACCCTTTTGGAGCAGAATCTCCTGGCCCAGAATCTCTGGGAGATTTTGGATCTTGCAGACCAAAAAAGGAGGGCAACTTTTCCCATTCTCTGGGTGATTGTGCTATGACTGGTAACGACTGTTGCTAGTGTTAGAACATTATTTTCCTGTAAAAGGTCCTAAGTTCAAAATGGAGCATTTCCATTAAATCTTCTGCTGAGCAAATATGTTTTCCCAAAGAACTTTGATGCCAGTTTGGTTAGACACTACACCCTAATGTTCTGACTTTGTTTAGGCCAGAATCACATATATTGGGCTCATACATAGTGTTATGAGTGGGCAGGTTGGATTTGGGCAGCATTTACCTTTGGTTAGATTCTGCCATGTGATCCCAGGCGCTTGTATGATCTCAAAATCCATATAAATGCACTTTGAGGGTCCACCATAGGGTGGGGTTTTGTTCTAGCAGTTGCCCTGCAAAGCTAATGGTAAGATGTCTGTGAAGATTCTCAGTCTTCCAGGTGAGTTTATCTGGAACTTGAGTCATGGCTACTGGATGTCTTTTCCTTGAGAGATAGAAACGTTTCACTGCTCATCCAATCAGACTGATGAAGCTGTTTGGAAGAACAGCGAAACGTTTCTATCTCTCAAGAAAAAGAAGTCCAGCAGCCATGACTCAACTTCCAGATTAATGGTAAGATCATCAATAGAAGGTCTTTAAAAAGCTTAGGCTTGGGACTTTGGAAAGCTGTCCGCATTTCCCGGATGCCTGTGTGCTCTTCAAGTTAAAATGTTAAATTTTATGGAATCCTGCCAAAATTAGTAACTGCCTGCTCTGATGGGAAGCATCTGCTTTGTGTAATATGCATTTTAGCATCTAGTGAACTCTAATGTGGATTCTGTGAAAAGCCTCAGCTGTTGGCTATATAAAGGGCTGCTCCACCCCTGCCTTATTCAGGAAAAAACACAAGTCACCCCCCTAAATCTGACAAAGATTTAATTAATTAAGACTTAGACAAATGCCATGCTTTATTCTTTTCTTAAGGGAGGCACATTTTGCAGTCAACAGCATGGGTTATGATCTGTCAAAACGGAGCAGTTTAAAATGCTGTTGTTTCCATTAGAAGAGAATTGGAGCAATTTCTCAACTGTGTAGGAGAGGGCTTTTTGAAGAGGAAAATTCAGCCGGTATTGTTTGCATTGATGGGTGTTGCTTGTCAATGCAAACAACACCTGTTGAATTCTCCTCTTCTTCTAATCTGATAAAGGTGCAGGGAGCCTGTTCTTCTTTTGCGTCATAGAATTGTAGAATGCTACAATCTGAAAAATGCCGAGCAATGTTTAGGTGAAAATTATAGACAACTTCTGTTCTTGTTTAACATTTGAATTCTGAACCCTTTGCCGTGACACGGGGCCTCTTAGCAAATAAGGATGCACTAGATTTTGTGATACAGACGAATTGGGGAAAGGGTATAGGGAAACATAAACAAGGGGGGGTACAAAATACAGAGAGGTGTGAGTTGGTAGTCACCTATATCTAAATAAATAAATAAATAAAAACTTTCAAATATATATATATATATATATATATATATATATATAAGGATGCACTAGATTTATGTGAAGGACAGAAAGAGATTGATAATATATTGCTCTCTCTCTTTCCTCTTTCCTCAGCCCTTGTACTCTATGCCAGAGAGTGCACAGTTTATGAAAAAAAACAAGAACTACAGCAGTGGCAGTAGCTGTGAAAGCAGCAGTGAAACTTCTGAATGGGAGGAGGAGGCTGAGAGAGAAGATGAAAATGCGAAGAAAGAGAAAAATGTCTCATTTGATCTGGAAGATAAGAAATTGATAGAGAGATCCAGTAAGTGGGATTAATGCAAATGTCATGTGTGTGTATACATTTAAAAAGATTTGTTTTTTAAAAGTAGCAAATTTTCAGGCAGGTATGAATTTTAGATTCAAAATATGAGTTACTCTAAACTATCTTTAAATTAGATTTTTTTTTTGTTAGTGGTGGGACTTGTGGGTGGGGAGGTGTAAGACTCTACTAGAGATGGGCATGCATCCGAAAAAGGGTGATTCATTTTCATTAGTGATTCATCTAGGCGCACAAACCACGAATAATTGATTTATGGTCCCCCCCCCTGATGAATTGAATTGTAAATTCATTTTATAATTCCCCCATAGCAGCTAAAGAGACCATAATTAACGAGATGCTTCCCCAAACACTCCTCCGCATACTGTCAAAGTTTGGTGAAGATTAGATTTCAGATCTCCAAGTTACAGTAAACCCCCACCTATCGCAGGGGTTAGGGACCCGACCCGACCCGCAATAATTGAAAATCTGCAATATTCGGATGCTGGGTCAGGTTGGGACTGTGTGGGCTCTCTGTGGGCTCTTGTCTGGTGCTGCCCCAGGGGGTTTTCCAGTTCCCCAGAGGCCCAAACGTGCTTTCTAGTGATCTGGAGGTCACTTCTGGTTTACCGGAAGTCACTTCCGGTTTGCAGGGAAGCACTTTTGGGGCCTCTGACGGGCCTGGGAAGGCCTTTCCTCCTTACCCCCGGGGGCCTTTTTTTCATATAATGTGGACCCGCAATATACCAAGACCACAGTATTTGAACGGCGAAAGGGCTGTATATACTCACAAAGTGGGTCCTACCAGAAAAGTTCCCTTTTGAAGCACAACCTATAGAGGGAGCCTCTCAAAGAACAACCCACTTCATCCTGGTGAATTTTGGGAACTGAAGACCAAAAGAAATGAAGGTCTGATGAGCAAAAGGTGCCCGGTGGAGTAGAACAGTCTAGTCCAGGAAGTGGGACTTTTGGCTGTCCAGATGTTTGGGACCAGAATTCCATGCATTGTAGGCCAAAGCATCTGCAGGGTCAAAGACCTCTCACACCTGGTCTAGCCCACATTGTTTTTCTCTTTTCTCCTGTTGTGAAAATACATTTTTATTCTTCCCGATGCATCTACTTGTTTGGGGGAAAATATGATCTCTTTCCAATTCTTGGGAAGCACTGAAACATTCCACAGACAGCTAGAAGCCGGAGGCAGGGAAGGTTGCCTAGGTATGAATACAAAGAAATAAAATGGCAGTAATTAAAACCCAAAATGAAAACTGTAGTTAAACCAAGTTGCTGGAGTAGCGAAGTCTTCGATCCTCAGCAGCAGTGATAAAGATGAATCCATATTTTCTTCCCGTGGCAGACAGTTCCACATTCTATGTAACACAACAGAAAAGACTCTGTTGTAGCTTCCCACCAACCATAAGAACATAAGAACATAAGAAGAGCCATGCTGGATCAGGACAAAGGCCCATCTAGTCCAGCTTCCTGTATCTCACAGTGGCCCCACCAAATGCACCTGGGAGTGCACGAGACTAGATATCTGTTTCCTGATACCACTCCCTTTTCTGATGCCACTCCTATGGAACATTATGAAGGACCTCGCCATTAAACTCATTGGGCAGACTTGTAGAATTGCTCCTTTAGGTGTCTTTATCTTCCCTAAGCTATTGTAAAAGTGGAAAGCCAGCATTTTGAATTATATCCATTAGTGGGAAAGAAACCCACATGGTTTATAGTGCAATAATATTAAGATTGGAGTATTCCTTTCTCCACCCCCACACTGGCCGCTGCTCAAAACTCGCCAGGCTGTATTCTGTATCAGTTGAATTTTCCAAAGGGCTGTCAAAGGTGGACTCTCATTCAGGATGTTAAAGCAATCCACTGGCATGGGAATGTGGGATTAGGTCTGACTGTGTCTGTGCTCCCAGGAAATACATTAGGCTGCCACAGCAGCTTGAGTTGAACTCATGCACTGCTTTTTTCCCTATCCAATGCCACTTTCACTGTTTGGGACTATAATTGTGGTCTGCCGGAGCTGTTTGATTTAGCCTAGTATGAAAAAAAAAGTTTAAACCATGTGTTTCATGACCATGCCCCAATTCTTGCTCATAGAGATGAAGGCCAAGCTCGTCTGTGCTTCTTAGTGAACAGATAACCTGTACGAGTTGTTCTGCCTTGACGATGTACCCCATGTTACCTTTTTCATGCAAATGCCTAAGCTATGCTTTAAATATTTCACAAGATAAGTCTTGTTTCAATTCTGGTGGGTCAGTACCGCTTCTGAATGCATGTCCTACTACTCTCAAGTCTTTCTAGATTTGCAATACTGAATATTTGAGTCTATCTGGCCCGAAGTGTAACAATCTGGACCTTGCATTTTTGCTAAGTGGTCGAAGAGAAGGGAAATAATATCACAGCTTTTTCGCTTTGCTTGTTGAAAATTACCAGTTTTCCTGATGGGAAAGGATATGGAGGTTGATTTCATGCATTGCAGGAAATTGGTGTCCATGTGTGTGTATACGTGCAGTGAAAGCGCATGCCATGTGTAGATGCTTTTGAGTGGAGGCTAATGGTTATTGAGCAAAAATATCCCTGGTGGGATTTTACTTTCCCCCATAAGAGTAGTGAGATAGGAGAAAGTAAACATTTATGCTCATACACTGAGATGGGCATCACTTTTCCTGTGCCTCTTGAAGAGTTTGGATTAGAGATAGGGACAAATTGAAAAATTTATTAACATTCATCAGTTCAGTTCATATTAATCATAAATGGAGTTCCGCAACTAGGGATGGACACAAAATGGAAAAATTGTGTTTTGTTTCATTTTGTTTCATTTCCCCATGATTCGTTTTGTTTTGTTAGAAACTATTTTTTAAAAAGTTTTATGAAAATGAAATAGTAATGAATAAATTCATTATTCCTAGCTGGAATGCATTACTCTATAAAATGGCTCCCCTGGATCCTAGAGGTACCAAATTTGGTGTGAACCTTCCTTGCACTCTTGAAGAGCATTAGAAGACAACATTAACACTAAAAGAGAATGCAAGCAGTTAAAGGAAAAAAATATTGCCAGCAAATAGACTGTGAAAACTAGTTACTGGGCAATGCAAACTGAAGAAATGAAAGCCTTCAGTTGCTGTTTAGTAGAAAAGCATTTTAAAATGTTTCTACCTTCCAAAGTAATGTCCAGCATAGCCTTGAGCTGGTGAAGGAATTCCAGCATGGAGTTGAAGGAATGAGAAGGGACTCAAGCAGAATTCAGTTTTGTAGTGGGAATGAAAATCCATTGCAAGTTGGGTGGCACTTAAGAATGAGGAGATAGAGCCTTTTGTTTTACCACACTGTGTTCCTTCACAGGCAGAATACACTGGAAGCGGCCTCTTAAAAAAGTCCCCTCTTATGCATCTGCCGCATCATCTGCAGGTCCTATCAGGCGTTCTGTAAGCTGCCCTCGATCGATTTCAGCCTTGTCCATGCAAATGCAGGTCACTGAAAACCGCCCCTTCTCCGCCAAGCCAGGCGTACACCATTCCCGGCAGTCTTCTATGAGTAGGTCACATTCTTTAAACAGAGGTTCATCTTCAGCCAAGGTGTCTCCCACTGCCAACCTGGGTACAGTACACTCTTCTGTGGTAAGTGAATGGATTGTGCTGCGATCGCACGAAAAACAACACCTGCTTTGTGAAGCAAAAGGGGAGGAAAATCAGAGCTGCATGTTTCATAACATAATGCTGTTCTCTTGGCATCCAAGCCTAAATCTTCTAATTCGGCAACAAAAAACCCTCACAAGTCACCAACGATACTGAAATAATTTTACCCGGCAGTGTTAGCCCAAGTAAGACATCTAGTCCATTTGGGGAAAATTGGCAAATGTGGTGGGAAAATAGGGTGAACTGGACTAATTCACAGCAAAGGATTGATACTGGAAGTGCACATTTATTGTTTCCGAATTGTTTGGTAATTCAGATTATGATTTCTTACAGAAATAGGTTGAATTGACTTTATGTCAACATTGCTTTGTTCTTATTGGTGGTGACCATTAATGATCTCCCTTCTCCCTTATAGCTTTGTACATCTGTGTGCTGAGCTACATTTTGGTGAAGGTATGATAGGAGCAACCATATGCTACTGCAGAAGTATTGGAGTCACATTCCCTGTGGCTTTCTCCCATGTTTTGTTACCCGAGTAACATATTGGTGAAGGAATCATGGGAAGAGAAAATCATGCAGCTCTTTTTAAACTACTACTACTACTACTACTACTACTACTACTACTACTACTACTACTACTACTACTACTACTACTACTACTATTACAAATAGATTATAAAATTAGACAAGATAGATGAAAAATGTTTCACCGATTATACAAACAATGCCAGCCTCCTAAAACGCATGGGAACATCAGGCAGAGAAGGTGTCAGAAAATGATGAAGTCAAAGTCTTGTAGGATTCAGTTGTTTGAGATTTCAGAAATAACATCAGCAGAGCTATGAAATCCAGCAATATTAGGAACAGCATACAGTGGTACCTTGTATAAAGGAATTAATTCGTTCCAAATGAAATTCTATTAAGGAAATTTTCCTTTATACAAATTTCCCCCTAGGAATGCATTGAAAACAGAGTAATCCCTAATCATGACCATTTTTATGTTGTACGGATTCGCCTCATAGGCGATTCTGTTAAGCAAATTTTCCCTATCTCCAGAATTTTTTATGTTGTACAGATTTTATGTTATACAAACTGTTTGTTATACTTAGTCCACTGTACTAAGATTTTTGGTTAAAATGACAATTCTGGTAAGAAAAAAAATGAAACCGTGTCACACCTCATCTATGAATATTCATTGATGGTGCAAATAGCTTAAAAAGCTGGACAAAATAAATTTGCAAAATTAATGCACTGGCCTTTATGCAGTGACTCTAGCTACCATGTCTTGTTTTTCACTCCAATTTCAATAATCCAGATGCTTTCAATGGGACAACCAAGCTCATCCTCCTGTATTGTTGTGCAGGAATAGGTATTTTGAAATATACTGTACTTTGACTCCACCTCCGTTTCTGTTTTTTTGCCATCACGGGGCACAGTGGAGGGAGAGAGAGGTGAAGGCAGGCATACCTGTTTTCCCAGCGCTGTGCCTGATGGGTGTCTCATTCGATCCAAGACAAACAAACCCACAAACCTTTGGCAATGTTGTAGCTCTGCCCTTGGGGTCTCCAAGCTGCAAAACCGAGAACAGATCTTAGGTTTCAGCTGAGGCATGTGTTGGGGAGTGGAAAGCTCCTTCTTCTCAAGTTCTAGAATTTGGAGGAAGTCTCAGGCTCAGGTCAATCTCCTCAGCCCGGCTTGCCACCTGCCACATTAAGCAGGAGAAGTGACAGTGTTGAACCCTAAATATTAACAAATAAGTGCTGTACATGTGCACATACACTAATAAAATATTTTAAAAATTGTACTATGACCTTAAAAGCCCTAACTGAGGTGGTTGCAATAGAGTCAAAACAACAATCCAATATAATATCAATAAACAGCAGCTATTGAGGACAGCTAAAACTATAGTAAAACAAAATGACATTAAAACTTAAACCCATTCATAGCAGTCTTGAAGCTGAATGTCCTTTCCATGTTCATACACATTGCTTGGTCATTCTAGGTGGCTACAGTAGCCTTTTTAAAATGAAGTCTATTTTCTGTAAGGAGCAAAAAATAAATAAATAATAATACGGCACCCTCTTAACTGAATATTTGGCAACTTTTTAATTAATTATTGTCCCTAGGCTTTGGGGGAATTTTGTATCTCTCCAGGATCCCAAAAGAACAACTGTGAACTGTATATTTGAATAATCAAATATAACCTACTGCCTTTGACCAATAATCTATCAAAACAAAATATATACAGTGGTACCTTGTATAAAGGAATTAATTCATTCCAAATGCAATTATGTTAAGCAAATTTTCCTTTATACAAATTTCCCATAGGAATGCATTGAAAACAGAGTAATCCCTAATCGCGACCATTTTTATGTTGTACGGATTTACCCCATAGGCAATTCTGTTAAGAAAATTTCCCTTATCTCTGGAATTTTTTATGCTGTACAGATTTTATGTTATACAAACTGTTTGTTATACGAGGGTCCACTGTATGGAAATAATGATATTTGTGAAACAATTAAAATATAAATATTTGGAATGATAAAGAATTATGAGATAAAGTAGTAAATGCTGATCAACTAAATATTTGTTCTGTAAATTGTTTCTGCAAATATTTAAATAAGTAGAAACTTGAGGGGCAATTTGAGCAGAATTACTTGAAAATAGGGTTCAGTGAGAGAAGTTCAATTTAGGGTAGTTACAGACATATAATCAATACTCTAGAGCTGCAGTGGATGGTCTTTTTCCAAGTAATACATTTTGCGTCATTTCAGAGCATTATCATCATACCCTCACAAAATATGTTGTTCACAAAGTCCTTAATCATATCTTGTTCTAGCGTATTTCTGTGCTTATAATCTTAAATGTGCATGATGTTCTTTGAATATTTATATCCCAGCCCTAGCAGGAAGATTTTGGTTGCCATCTTGTCTCCAAACAACTTTGAGGAAGCCCCATTGCACTCAATTAGGCTTGCCTCTGAGTGGACTGTTACAATAATAACTTTCTCTTTTAGGTTTCATAAGAGGCAATAGATCGATGACTTACCATGCATTTAATTATTAATCAGAGAATACAGAGCAAAGTATTGATCAATGCAAACATGCCCTTGTTTGAGGCTTCCTTGTTCTTATGAAATATGTCTGTTAATCCATGCTTGGAGAGGAAGCTTCAGAAAGAACTCCAGAGTATTGTAATTGTAAAGGCGCTAAAATGAAGGAGTACTTCTCCGGGCTTTAAAATGTACATAGTGAATCCTTTGTTAAATCCAGACAAGTGATTGAATTTGAGGTCCTTCAAATTCAGCAGCATATCATGAACATCAAGATGTCTTTGTATATATATTTTAGATGTTGAATTTGTTACCTGCCTGACTATAAAAATATAAAAAAACAAAGGCTTACCAGTCAAAGCACACATGTGCTGTCAAATTGCTTCTGAATTATTGAGATCCTAGTAGGTTTTCCAAAATAAATGACATATCTAAGTAACGTTTTTTTAAATGCCATCCCCCAATGAGTTTCCATGGCTAAGTGGGAAGCCCTCTACCCACTACACTATACAACATCTCAGTCATCACCAAACACACATACCTCTGGCAAAAACCCAGTTTAGGTCCCAAAAGCCTGTCTTAATAAAAAGACCTTTGCATGCAGGAGGAAAGAAAACGGAGATGCAGCCTATCTTCCTTTTGTAAGGAGGTCAAGAGCTTGGGAATAGTCACTAAGGAAGCCCCACACGTGCATTGATTCTTTATCCTTCCATGGTTGTGTTTTGTTCTAAAGAAAAGAAGTTGCAAGGAAAATCTTTATCCTTTTGTACATAGAATGTGGTGTGAAAGTAATGCCTCTCACCTAGCTACCCAACACAATTTGTTGTACTTTGGCAGGTTGATATGCAGCAGAGAACAAAGGAACAAGAGGAATCGTTAACAAGAGAGACTCTTGTCATTTTCAGTGACATGAAGATCCGATTTCCAGGGAAAACGAATGAAGAAGCAGAATTAATAATTGAAGACGTAAGTAATGCAGGAGGGAAATATGTTGAACTGCAGGGTGGGAGCGATGCCTAGGAGTCAGTTCATGGGCTCCACCCTTCTTGGTTGACATGTACCAGCCGACTTTGTCTGCAATCCACCTCATTACCATCTCTGTCTATGTGTAATGGGGTGGAGGCAAAAATTTCTCCCAGAAATTAGAGGCAGGCCATTAATTCAAGCATTTTTGTTCTGTTCTTCAACCCAAATGAGACATGCTGAATAAAACAGGCAATTAATTCAAGCATTTTTGTTCTGTTCTTCAACCCAAATGAGGCATGCTGAATAAAACAAGATAGCTTTTATGCATGTGTTTATAGTCAGAATGGCATGGCATGAAAGGAAACAGAGATGTGAAGAGGATTAGGGGGGGAAAGGAAATGCTGGCACGCAGACTTCAGTTTAAGTAGTACTTCATTTAATGATTATCTAGAGTGAAAACAGTTCAGGCGTCACAGAAGCCTGCTGAAGTTGTTCTTATCAAGAGAGGTGAAGGGAAAAATGCCCATGGTTCATGTCATTTTCTGCAGCAGCCTGATAGAATTCTTGTCGCTACTACAATTCCAGAGCAAACTTTCTTCCAGTCTTCTAGGGGCGTTTATACACGATCCCTAAGCTCCGCCGCAAATGGCTGCAAGGTCCGGACCTTAAAAATGTTTACCCACCAGCTCCGGACTTTGCAGACAATTAAGTGCGACCCCGCCCACTTTAGCAAGACCAAATAGCAGTTTTCTTGTACCTGGTCTTTGATGGTGACAAAGATTTGATCCGGTGTAAGAATAGTGAGTGCGGGGCTCTCCTGGCTTCTGTTTGTTCTTTTTTTGCGCCCCGCCCCTTTAAGAGATCTGAATGCTGTCTGGAAAAAAACTGAGGTAAACGGCAGTCTTTGCTTTCTTTTTTCTCCCTCCCTCAGGCAGCCAGCAACCAGGAAGTGCGGAGGGGTGTGGGGACAGAGGAAGAGCGAGGAACCCCTAAGATCTCTGGTCCGAATTTAAGTGGCCAGCAGATCTTAGGGGTCGTGTAAAAAGGCCCTAGGTGGTAGGAAGTGGAATTGGTTTTCCATTTTATTGTTCCCCACCCGAAATGGGCCTTTGAGCTGGGATGGAATGTCCTGCAGGATGACTACCTTTTATGGGGCTTAGCTAAGTCATTATGTAACTCTTTCAGAGAGACGATAACTGGTCTGTTAACCTACTTAGTGAGCACATGGTTTGTACGCAGAAGGTTGTAGGTTCAATTCATAATGTGTCCTAGTTAAAATTCCAAAAAAGAATCAGAGCTGATCGTTGGAGAGACTACATTCCAGATGGGCGGTATATAAATCAAATACATACATACATACATACATACATACATACATACATACATACATACATACATACATACATACATACATACATACATACATTCTCTCTGATGTCCTGGTAGTCCCTGCTAATCAGAGTAAGACAATATTGGGCTAAATGGATGAACATGATCTGATGCAAAGTACCTTCTTGTGCTGGTTCTTAGAATCATAGAATTGCAGAAATGTTAAGCATCCCAGCTATCTTGTTCAACAGCCTGCCCATGCAGGAATCCATTGCTAACCCTCCTTCACAGTCCTCTGTTTAGAAAATTCCAGTACAAAACAATCTGCCACTTTCTGTGGTATTATGTTTCAGTACTGATCAGGAAATTCTTCCCACGGCCTCCTTTATTAACATTTGAATCCATTGGTTGGGGTCTATCCCCTTTTTGTGGCATAAAACAAGCTTGTGTCATTTACCACATGTCAGTTCTTCAGGTAGAAGAACTTGCATACAGCTCATTCTTTGAGCACCCCTCTGTGGTAGAATTACTCTCCCCATGTGAAATGTGGAGATGTACTATAGATGGTCTAGGTTCCTCTTTGAGGGATTCTGCTGGTGGTGGAAGAGTGCCTTCTCCTTGGGGCAGCACTTCAACAATGCCTCTTGGTGAACAAGTAGCTTGAAAAGATCAGTTCATATGAACAGTCCCCCCCCCCTCAACACTTGAGCATATGCTGTAGTTCTTTCTTAGCCATGTGGGAGATGTAAAGCTGGAGTGGGTAGGTTGTGGCGGTCCAGATATTTGTTGAACTGCAACTTCAATTGGCCCTAGCCAGTGGTGAGAAATGGTTGGGGTACAGAGACTTCTGGACTGTGGAGGGTTCATACGTTTCCTGCCACTGCTATACCTGGGTACAAATGAAATGTTTTCTGCAATCACTGCTGCTCATGACTGTGTATTCCCAATTACTACCCTTAATAGCAGTTGCTGTAGGTATTTTCATGTTAATCTCATTGTTCATTGACACCTTCCCACAAGATTGTTGGGTGCGTGTAATAAAGGATGGTTTATAGCAATTCATGTAGTGGGGACACTGCACCATGAGTTCACCATATGATGCTGGGATACCTATAGTATATTAATCTGGCTTTTTTCTTGGAGAGTTTTCAGAAACTAGCAACACTTTGGAAATCTTAGGACATAACCTCACTGACATACTGTCAGACTGTTGTCTGTTCAGAGGCCAAAAGACTGAGAGGCATGTCAGTTTATCATGTTTGGGTCATGGAAAGATTCAGATCTAGTTTGCTGATATCTAATAAAACATTTTTTAAAATATTCTGTAACCACTCCCATAGTAGAGTGTAACTACACTACAATCCCGTGTAGTGTAGTTAAGCCACAAAATATTTGCTATATACAGTAAGTTAGTATCTTTATTATCAGAGCATTATTTGTGTTGTTTGACAGATAATACTTGGGAGGAAAATAATATTTTAGAACCTCTTTAGTATTTGTGAACTGGGGTATTTAAATAATTCAAAATAATGAATGAAATATTGATTTAAAACAACAATTTCAATAGCCTCTCGTCCCTTTATCATTTGTGTAACTCATCTTTAAATCACAAATTTTGCTTTCTTTTCACATGTTCCTTTTTCAGAACATACTTGTGCCATCTAGTGGAATAGTTCAGAATAGTATTCAGTTGATTTGAAGCTCCTATGTTGCAGAGAAATTTCCTGTGTTTTAAGAACCGTTGATTCACAAATCTGAACTATATTTTAAAATAGAAAGCATTAGGAAGTACATTGTTGATTTTCAGATAGTTCACACATACACACAGTGCAGGTGGCTCCCCCACCCCCACCCCCGCACATAGTGATTGTTGATAGGCCTTTCCAGGTAGGGACTTAGGACAGTAGGTATGCTTTCTTTGAACATGACACCGTTCTCATGAATCCTCTTTTGTATTTTTGCACAGATTATGGATAACTGGAAACACCACAAATCAAAAGTGGCCTCTTATTGGTTAATAAAACTAGACTCTGTAAAACAGCGAAAGGTGAGTTGTATAAATTTCCCCATGTTATTTGATAGGTATTAGTAAGAATACTTGGATCAGCATTCTTAACTAAAGGTCAGCTCCCTTTAAAAGTTCTTACGTATGCTGAATGTCTGTGGAGATTCTCAGTTGTGCAGGTAAGGTTATCTGGGAGTTGAGTAATGGCAAATTGACTTCTCTCTCCCCCCCCCACCATGAAGTCCGCTGCTAACATCCTATATTTAATGGTTGTTGGAAAGGGTTTCATAGGTGTGACTTTCAAACACACCAGGCCGTTTTCCATCTGAGGAGCTTCAGGCCAGGGTGGGGTGAAACCAAGGTGAACGATAAAGTAGACGCCTCCTACCAACTTTCCTCAAGACTGAAGAAGCTACTTGGAGCAGCAAAACATTTCCCACAAGAGAAATCCAGGTTCCATGTTTCAACTCCCAGATATCCTTGTACTGAACTTTTTAGTATGCCCTCTGTGATGATTTGTTGATATAATATGGTCTGTATGGTGATTTTATCCTGGTCTTATCCTGGTTTGTTGTCCTTAATGAAACAAACCAAAAATTCAAACAGTTCTGTCAATGTGAACACCATGCACTTTCATTATTCTCCTGTTTGCCAGAAGACGACATCATGGGTTTGTAAAACTTCTAGCAGACACAAGGCAGGGGTGGAAAGGGAGCTCTCTCTGTGTAACTGGAAACTAGGGATGGGCACAAAATGGAAAAATTGAGATTTGTTTCATTTTGTTTTGTTCCCCCGTGATTCATTTTGTTTTGTTAGAAAGGATTTTTAAAAAATTGTATGAAATGAAGCAGTAATGATCCGATTCGTTACTCTATAAAATGGGTCCCCTCGGTCTTAGAGGCACCAAATTTGGTGTGAACCTTCCTTGGACTTTTAGAGATTTGGAGTTATGGGGTTGAGTTATTCAATGTCAAAGGGGGTGCCCCAGAAAAAAAAACATTTCTAATTGCAGTGTTATGTGCTTGAAAATAGTGATCCCAGGCAGCTAGCAGCGTGGAAATTACATTGGAGCTTCCTCAAACTCTCCCCTCGAAGCACCCCCAATTTGGATATGTTTGGGGTACAGGGAAGAGAGTTATTCAGCTCCAAAGGGGCTGCGGGAGGAACTTAATTGAAGGCATGTGGATTGGTGTGTTGAGAGGAAGCTGTCAATTAACCCTAAAATGGTAAAGCATGTTGAAGCCACTGACTGACTCCTTCCATTAAGCACCCCCCACCTCCTTTGGCGCTTAATATATCTGCCTCCAGAAACTCTAACTTTTCCAAATTTCAAGGGATCCCCTAAAATCGCTTGGGGAAGAGAAGCCTGCCATTCGCATGCCTGAGATCAGTAATTTTCCATTGAATAGTCTTAAAAACCATTTTAAGGGTTAATTGACAGCTTCCCCTCAGCACAGTGATCCACAGTACTGTGGATTGCTCTCCTGTGTGTTGGGGGGGGGCACGTAAAAACTGACTTTTGCCCTGGACTTTGGAAGCCCTAGCTACGCCTGGGGTTCCTTTATATGGTCAGTTGGCTTCTTACAGCACATACTGTACTCATTCCTGTTTCAAAGTCAAACTATGTATCATCTTCACTGCTGCAAGATTGGGTGTCTCAGCTTTATCTGAGTACAGAGATTCACTCTATTAAGGCTTGTGTAGGTTTCGTGTGTGTGTTTGTATGTGTGTGTGTGTGGGGGGAACTTTAGCAAACATGATTCACAAGGTGCTCTCAGATCCATCCTGCTGTACCAGACTGTTGTTTCATGTTATACTTCCCCCTAGTGCTAAAACAGTCTCTGGGAAGTTTACAACATTATTATGCAAACAAAAACACCCCTCACTACCCCCAGCAGGTTAGTTACTCAGATGGATGGAAGGCTAGCTGAACCTCAATCCAGCTACCTGGATCAATTGGGATTGAACCCAGTTCATGAGCAGAGGCTTGAATGCAGTTGAACCATTGCACCAAAGAGCTGCAACAATGGCTGTAGGAATTTCTGATAACCATGACAGCCTTAACAGTGCTTGCCAGTAGATAACAGCATTAGTTTGTAAAATGTCTTGACCTACAGGTGCACCTTGAAAGGCATTGATCTTGTAAATGAATTGGCTTTCTCCACTTTGCCAATCCCAGTCTGTAGCTTCTTTGCTATGTTGAACTAATGAAAGGCCTGTCTCCTAACAATGATTCACAAAAGAGACCATGACAAATAGAGTATCTTGGTAGCTTACGAACATCGTTACTGATTTTTACTTGGCAGGTTCATCAGCCACTTTACAAGGGCTGTAGCATATTTGGTCATTTCTGAGGAACGTTGTTGGTAAGCATGTACCCTGCTGCTACTTGGTCTCAGCTGTTCACCTTCCTCTCTCACTGTTGACTACACATATATGCTCGTGCTGCTGCATCTTATGGTAGAGCAGTTGTGTCTTCACTTTTGGCTTAATTTCTCCTTTTCTCCACCAACCAAACTTACTATTCACCCCCAATGAGTCACAGAGAAGATGGCCAAAGAGAAGAACACCTTCTTACTTGTTGTCACTGCAGTTCTTCATGTGGTCATCTGTGGACTCACACAGCCAACCTGCTCTCATCTTGAGATGTCTTCCTGGTTTACCTGTATTGGAAAACATAACTCATTACAAATGAACCTTCACTGAGATGTGCTGGGGTACATGATGGTGATGTTCCCACCAAAAGGTACTGCATTCCAGAATGTTCTGGGCATCGTTCTTCTCAGGTACAAGAGTCATACTAGACATCTGAGTTCACAAATGACTACTTGAGGGACTATGGTTAAAATGCAACTGTTTGTGAGCAACTGTTTCCTATTATGTTTAAGCTAAACTATAGTTCCCATTTTATTCTTGGATAAGTACTTGGTTTACAAGATAAATATAATGCAGAGGAAGGCGTCATATTCATGCTAGTCACATGCAGAGTAGGCTAACTTGGGACTAGATTGGGCATTTACTGAAGTGTACTCCAGCAAGCAATTACTTATGAGGGGTGGACAGCAAATGAGTCAAAAGCCCAGTTTTCATCCTGGAAATACCCAGTTTTCATCTCTAACACAAACAGATTATATTTAGCTCAATCCTCAACTGTGCATCAGTTGAAAATACAGGGCAGCATTGTATTTTAAAAGCTCAGGAAGCAGTTTAAATCCCATCTCTATTAAGCATTCATATCTCAGTTCCTGTGCTGGTTTCAGAGGGTTTTTTTGTTGGAACTAGGGGATGCATATATAGTCTCTGTTTAACATTTCTAATTTATGATTACGTGAAAAGGTTACCTGGGGAGAGAGATGAACAAGGATAAGGAATATATTATTTGATTTTTAACTCTACATTCTCCGTATTGGCTGTGGTGTCAAAGGGTAATGGGAAAACTAGTCCAATAGGATCAAGAAGTGACACATACTCTACTATGATGCAAAATAAATAATATTTGTAAAACTCAGCTTCAGTGTTGAATGCTTTGTTCCTGCCCCTTTCCCTTAAAATGCACTGGCTTTGTATAACAAAAGTGTAAGAAAATATTCTAGTGAAATATCCCATTTTTGAAAATTAGATTTTTCCCAAATACATCCTAGTGTTGGCTTTCTGCAAACACAAACAAAAGTGGGGATTCAGAAAGCTATCTCAGGATGAGAGATATACCACCAATAAGATTGAAGTCATATAAAAGATGAGAAACTTCTGGATAGCTCAATGCCTTCGTGACTCCTTGTCCATGGAGTTTTCTTGGCAGGAATACCGAAGTGGATTGCCAGTTCCTACTCCAGGTGCCTACAGGACCTGGTATTCCCTGGTGGTTGCCCATCCAAGTACTAGCCAGGACCGACCCTGCTTAGCTTCCCAGATCAGGCAAGATCAGATGTCCTCAGGGCATCTAAGCTCAATGCCTTAGGAAGTGCCAAAGGTTGGGAATTCAATTCCCCAATGTGGTTCCTTGAGAAGGGTTGGACTTGATGACCCATAGGGTCCCTTCCATCTCTGTGCAATTCATATACTGCGGTCTCACTATATTGCAGGACTACAGTATATGAAAAAGGCCCCCTGGGGTAAGAGGGAAAAGGCCTGTTTCAGGCCTCCCATACTTACTCCTGGTCTGGCGCTGCCCTGAGCGGGCCTGCAAGGGCCTTCCTGGGCCTTATGGAGGCCCCAAAAGGGCCTCCGTTCAAACTGGAATTGACTTCCGGTAAACCCGAAGTGACTTTGCCAAAAATCATTTCTGAGGCCTCCAAGGGCCTTTCTAGGCCTGTCGGAGGCCTCAGAAATGATTTTCGGTGATCCAGAAGTCACTTCCAGTTCTCAAGGAGGCCCGTTCAGGGCAACACCAGGCTGGGGGTAATTTCAAGAGCCCCTAACTAGGTCCCTCAGGCCTGACCCAACCTGCATCCGCATATCGTAAATTTTCAATCATCGCAGGTCGCGTTGGGTCCCTAACCCCCTCAATAGGTGGGGGAACAACTGCAGAAATATACTTTTATGGCCTGCAGTTTAACAGACTACCACAACAGCCGATCATTCCGGCTAGGGTATTCTGGGTGTTGAAGTCCAAAAAAAAGTGATTTCTGTAGCTCTGATTAACAACATATCCTCGACCCTGCTGCCTCATTTCTCCTTCCCTCCAATTTTCTTCCTTCTAAACACACAGATCCTTCTGGCACACGGCTATCAGGACAGCCTGCCTTTCTCCTAAAGGTGTTTTTTTTTTTTTTAAGAAAAGAAATAAGCAGCCCGTCTGCTTTCTTCCATTGACAAATATAAGTGGTACTCTTGGCTCACGGTCTGGGCCAAGATGATATACTATGTCATTAGGAAGAAAAACGACACTTCTGGAAGGGCGGATGTCTTTGTTTGGCTTGCAAAGATGGGCCGATGACTCAGGAGGCTGCTATTACCTGAAGCGTTAGTGAGCTCACAGCGTCTTTGGGTAGAAGTGCTCTTGCTATAGGCTTCTCCATGTGCTTAATCCTGTGAGCAATCAGCGCCCCTTTAAAGGGTGCATTTTAAAAAATGGCTTCGCTTTTGACACTGATGTCCTTGCTTAAGGGTTTCCAAACGTGACATGCGAACGCAGTGCTCAACTCGATCTGAAACCCAGTGTTTTATGCAGGGCCATAGCAACTGGAGGAGAAAAACAGCAGGGGTAAAAATAAAAAGAGAGAGGAGCAGGTGGCAGTCTCTCCAGATATACTGGAGGCCCCTTTTAAAGCCCCCCTTTAAAGAGCACATTCAGCAATTACAAAGAGTTGAGTACTCAGACACGAGGGCTCCGTTGTTTGACAATATACATAAATAAATCAACATGTATAATGAGAATGGTAATGTAGCTGCATTTATTGGGAAGTGTTACACATGCTTGGACAAATGGTGATATTGTTTGATTGGTGTATATTGGCAAGGAATAATACAGGGGTTTTATTGCAGACTTGAATAACTAGAGGAACATTGTCACCTGGTCCTGAAGGACAGAGTGTACACATGGCAACAGTTATGAGTAGACATGGGCACGACCAGAAAAAAATGACGTTTCGAGTTTTTGTTTGTCAGAACAGGTCCGTTTCGGGTCATTTCCATTTGTCGTGAAATTTTTCAAAAATTTGTTGTTTTGTTTGTCGTTTGTCATTTGTCGTTTCCTCCGCGATTTAGCGCGATTTGACTTCCCAGAGCATAGGGGTGTCCCGCAATCAGGTCTGGCGCTAGGTGTTTTTGCGCCCTAGGCGGTGGGCAGGGTGGGGGGGTGGGGGGCAGGGGGGACGGGCGGGCAGGCGGCAGCGGCGGGGGGCCACGTGTGGGCGGCGTCCGCGGGCGGGCGAGTGGGCGGGCGGCGGCGCGGGCGGACGGGCGAGTGGGCAGTTAGGATATCACTTAGGAAGGATAGAGGTTCTGTTCTTGGCTTGCACCCCAAATGTGTGTGTGTGCAAGCAAATTGAAGTTGGGAAAATAGAAAATAAATGGTAGTATATAATATATATTTAAAATAAATCCACACCTCCCACTCCCAGTCGAACCTCCCCCTTTATCCAATGTCAGAAAAAAATCCTCACAAACTGCCAGAGAAGAAATAAAGAATAAACTGCTATTCCCTTCAGCAGACAAAGCTGCAGGGAATCAAAGAAATTATTTTCTAAATTCAATTCCCTCCCTGACTGCCTAGCTTAAATCCTAAAGCCACCAGCCTCCCTCCTCAATCTCGATCAGATCACACCAGCACCAGCAGCCAGCCCTCCTCCCTCAACCACATCCATACACCCGACTGCGATTTCTGGAAGGTGCCTCGGCTTTTTATGACACATCCAGAAGTGTCAGTCAAAAACCTGGTGATGCCACTGGTGGAATGGTTCAAAAAATTTGCATGGCACGCGAAACTTTGGAAACAACCAATCACGCCAACAGAGAAGGATCTTCATGGAAAGATAAGAGAATGCATCGAAATTGATAAACTCTCTGGTTATCTAAAGGGAGACTACGACGAGATCTTTCGGGAAAGATGGCAAGAAGTAACAAATTTATTAGTATTGTGATAACATCTGGCAATTTTAGCAATATGTCTAATTACTATTTCTATTTTGCTTGATATACTCAATGTAAGTCTTAAAAACTGTATCCCCCCCTTTTTTTCCTTTTCCTCTCACCCATACTCCTTCCCTTTGTTCCCCCCTTAAAAATCCAATAAAAATTTATAAAAATTTTTTTTTTTTGCATGGCAGGTCTAAAAAAATAAAAAATAAAATAAAATAAAATAAAATCAATACGACGTTTTATTGCTATTAAAAATCCACTGCTGCTACTATTAAAATTCAGGCATTTAAAATAAATAAATTTCACATGTTTCTCTGGTGATTTGGTGTGTTTTTTTACCACAATTTCAAAAGAAAAATTGTGGTCGCCATTTTAGATCCCCCCCCCACCGCATGGCATGGCGAGATGACGAGGATGAACCCCCCCCAGCCTGGGGCAAGCAGCCCAGGACAGGAGAAGAGGGGGGGGAAGGCCGGGGACCCCCCAGAAACCACCCCTCTGGTAGATGGCAAAGCCTCAGGCAGGCATATTTTTGCCTGCTTTTTTGGCCGGGAGTCGGGTTTTTTTTTTAAAAAAAAACTTTTAAAAACTTTTTCTGTGCTTTGCATTGCGCGATCGCCGCGATGCCACAAACTGAAACGAAAAACCCGACCAAATTTTTCTTTTTTCGGTTCGAGTTCTAGTTCTGACGGCTTTATTATCGTTACCGTTTCCGTTACGTAACAGAAATGATAACCGAAAACGGAAACGATAATTTCGCCGAGTCGTGCCCATGTCTAGTTGTGAGTGGCGAAATCAGGGCTCAGACACCATGGTCCTTTTGCCTGCTCAACTAGCATGATGTTGTGTTTATAATGCTGTTCTGGGAACCCTATGCTGTTGTGGTTAGCCAAAACTCTGTTGATGACTCAAGTTCAGTTCCAGGTAACTGGGCTTGAGGTTCATTCAGACTTCCATCCAAGGTCAGTAAATTGAAATCCAGCTTGTGCGGGTGGTTATGTGTAGCCTGCATAATTGCAAATACAGTACCCAGAGAATGCTTTGAGCACTATTGGATGATATATAAACAGTACACTTTGCTTTGGTTTGGTTTAGGATTGAGGAACCGCAGCTCAAATCCTTATTTGCCTTTGCAGCTCACTGGGTGACTTTGGGGTAGTCTCTTTCTCAGCCTAACCTACTAGAGAGGGTTACTGTGAGAGTAGAATGTGCACAGAGGAAGACTGGATGTTTCCTCAACTTTTTGGAGAAAAGGTAGATTATGCATGTAAAACAACAGAGAAATCTCCTTTTGTATGAATCCAGGCTTAGTCCCATAAAAGGGCGGTGTGGATTATCCTCCCCCTCGCAGTCTTTCTCAGAAAAAAACACCAGATCATGTAAGCAAGGTGATCTTTTATGGCGTTATTCACATTAAGGGCTTGTTGAGTGTTGGGGCGAATACTGTATATGCAATATTTGGGGTGAACCTCCCCCCTGAGGTTTTTGCTATCTAATTTGAGGCACTGCTTTGGTTAGAACTTTTGATATTCCGACATTTATCCATCTGTCCCTCCATTTTATTCTGTGTAAGGAGTTCAGAAATATTCATGTATCACCCCCCTCTTTTTTGCTTTATGACTTCCAGAAGAATTTCTTCTTAAAATCAGTCATCAGTTTGACTCATACACAATTAGCCTTAAAGCCACAAAATGATCCCTGCAACCTTCTCATGCTTACAGTTTCACATTTTGATTTTGAGTGGAAACTGTTCATCCAGCATTTAGCCTATGCACTTCTAACCCTCCTTTACAGAATATTGGAATTGATAGGTTAATTGCCTCAAGAAGTGAGTCTGTGGCTTCTCGTCAACACTGAAATGGACTGAAATAAAGTCGCTACTATCCTAAGGCAGAGGGAGTTGGTTTCATGTGAACAGTTTTAATTTCTTTTCCAAGGATCTGTATATCTCCCCAGGGCTGCTTTCTGTGTCTGAGTGACCACATGGCCCTTTAAAATGTCTGCCTCATGTCACCTCGTCACAGAAATGAGGTCTTGAGCTAGTACATTAACTGGGTTGTAAAACAATACACCATACACCAAGAACTTAGAAATATTCTGTGGTAGAATAGCTTTAGCTCGATCAAGATCAAGTTATAGAGAGGGAAAAATCCTGTAAGAATGCTGGTAGCCTCCTCTTCTACAGAACTTTCACACTTCTTTCTGAGTTCCACTTCTCTTTTTAGCCAAACACAGTTTTAAATAAAAGCCTTAAAAGACAATGGCATTGTTCTTCATTATGTTTGAGACATTTGTTTAGTCTTGCTTTCTTTCAGTGCTGTAAATCAGAGACATTCTATGTAACAACTGAACTAAAAAAAGTTCTCCCTCAGGATCGGTCTCCTTGGGGGGGACTGTGCATCTCTGAAGCACTAAGAAAGTGTTGGCGAACCTATGGCACAGGTGTCAAAGGTGGCACTCGGAGCCCTTTCTGTAGGCACCCGACATCGTCCCTTCACAGCCACCTGTATTCAGGTTCAATTGCTGTATTGGCACTTTTCGAAAAAATTAGTGGGTTTTGAATCCCAATTTGGGCTCTCAGTCTCTAAAAGGTTCGCCATCACTGAGGTCCAGAGAGAACTGTGTATATAGTGTGACAGCATTAGCTTATAGTTTAACTGACTAAAGTGGCTCAAGCTCTGTTTTAGATGGAAAGACAATATCGAGGAAGGATGGGGGACCTCTGACTTAAATCCCACCAGCAACATGACTTGGGATGAGTGTTCCCCAATGAATTGCACTCGACATGACTTGGAACTATTTTTTTCCAAGTCACACATTGAGTCTTGAATTAGAAATCTGTGCATGCTCAGAAAAGGCAGGCCCGGCTCCTGGAACGGAAGCCAAGCCTGCTTCTTGTTTCTGAGGATAGTGGTGTGCAATGGGAGAAGCAGGGAGGCAGTGGATAGACAGGTGTCTGGTGGCAGGAGCAGGTAGGCAGTGGGAGGCGAGGAGCAGGAGCCAAGGCCACTGCTTTTAAACATGCATAGAGGCAAGGGCCAGCTCAGGAGATGAAGCCAAGGCCTGCTGCCTCTGCGCAGGTGCATGCCCCCTCCTGGCCTCCATCTGAGACTTGGGGCCTGGGACTTGAGTCTAAAGACTCAAGACTTAATTTGAGACTTGGTATCAAAGACTTGGACTTAGTCTTGGGAGTTGGGTCTGAAGACTTACCAACATCCCTGGTATAGAGGATTTGAAAGTAAGTATGCAGTGCCAGTCTGTTAAAAAGCAATTAAGGGTGGTGAGAGTGCAGAAGAACCTGCAACCAGGGATTGCAGCTTAACCTTCAGCTGTTTGGCCCTAATTTCCTGAAAATGAATTTGGATCTTTCCAGCAACTCTGTGAGGTAGGTAGACTTTCATGGCGAAGTGGGGGACTTGAACCAGTATCTCAAGTCCCAGTTGAGCATTCCAACCACTACATTATAATTGCATTTACTGATCATTAGACTCAACACTGGTTCAATTGCTGCATGGATGTCCCACTGCTTTAAAGTGCAGCATTAAATTAATCCAGAGAATGGCAAATTTTTAAATCACTTTTTCTTAGTCCAAATTGATTTTCCATGTACAGCAATACCTTGGTTTAAGAGTAACTTGGTTTAAGAGTGTTTTGCAAAACAGGCAAACATTTCTTCTAAACTTTGCCTTGATCAGCAAATAACGTCTTGATGTACAAGCACTGAAGCAGGTCACATGATCACAAGTGAGCCAGTGGTGGCTCTCCCTCCCTCCCTCCCTCTGCTGGATTGTGGGTGATTGTCTGGAATGTTCCATCTCAGGCAGCCTTCAAAGTAGAGGGAGGGGAGAGGAATAGAGGTCTCCCTTGCACCAGCCAGTGCAGATTAGGGGTTTGTTTTAATTTTCTTTATATTTTTCTTTGTTTTTAACATCCTTTCTTATTTTTCAGACCATTTCTAGTCATAGGGCAGCTAGTCAAGTGTGTGTAGGGCTACACATTGCATTTTATTATTGTGACTAGAGATGGGCACGAATAAAAACAATGGCATTTCGTTTGTCATTTGTCGTTTGGAGGGTCCATTTCGTTTTGTTTCTGTTTTTTGTGAATTTTTGCAAAAAATTTGTTTTCGTTTTCGTTCGTTTCATTACCATTTTGTTACCATTTATTTCAATTTTTGTGATTTTTTTAGGATTTTAAGCAATTCACTCATATTGCAGTAACGGAAACGAAACGCAAGACAAAATTTCTGGTGTTTCTGTTCATTTTGTTTCATTTTAGAGACAAAATTCATTTGTCAGTTCGTTACGTAATGAAACAAAAAACGAAAACGGAAATGAAAATTTGTTCATTTCGTGCCCATCTCTAATTGTGACAATAAAAAACAGAATAAAATCCAGTTGTTAGTCCCAAGCACAGCAGATTCTGCAGCCATGTGCCTAAACCATAGTGTAGATGTGGACTTTTAGCCAACTTCTTTTGTAAGTTTTGGCATTTTTGTGTGCACAGTATGTGGTCTATGGGTCCCTAGAATGAATCATCTGAATTTCCATTATTTCTTATGGGGTAATTTGCTTTGATATAAGAGTGTTTTGGGTTTACAGGCATGTTTCTTGAACCAATTAGGCTCGTAAACCAAGGTACAGTATTACTACATATTTTTACAATGTTAAAACCCTGTTGTGATTGAGGATGGAGGGTTGACCTTTTGGCTTCAAATAATTCTAACCAACTGATATTGCATTTAGCTGGATTGGACAACAAACAGGAAGCATACAATTGTCTCCAAGCTTAATCTCTGAGAAAAAAAATATATACAATGTGTGGGAAGTTGGCTTAGTGCTCAAAGCAGGGGCTCTGGGAGTGCCTTATTGGGAATGGTGTGTAACTGTGTATCATAGAAGTCAGTTCTGGTGCACAACTCCTTTTCTTAAGTTTGAAAACAGGTGTGGATGAGAATAAAATGTTCGTCTTTGCAATAAATCATGATCTAATCTTGTAGGTTTTTGTGAAATGTTTGTTTAATTGCACTGAAGCAAAGATTCAGATTTTAAGATCTATCACATGGTTTTTCAAGATTTTCTTTAAAAGCAAATTCTTCCTCTTTCTGTCCTGCCCCTATCCTTTTCTAGGTTTTAGATATTGTGAAAGCGGGCATTCGTTCAGTTCTGCAGCGTGTCTGGAAAGTTTCAGATGTTGAATGTTTACATTTGTACCGACTTTTTAACCGTGTGTTTAATCGCTTGCTATGGAGCCATGGCCAAGGGCTGTGGAACTGTTTCTGCAATTCAGGGTAAGGGCTGTGTGTATATATTTACTGTGGTATTTCCCCTCTAATTTTACTTATACTTCTTATTAACCTCAAACTTAATATTTTCAAAATATTTTCATACATAATTCCATTACTAGGATGACGGTGGGATTTTTTTTTAAAGAATATACTTGCTTCAGTTTGTAAGCCTGCACCTTCTCTTGAATGAAATGCTCAGAATTGAAATCAGAAGAAATTGTGTTATTATTTTCGTCTACTTTGTTGCTGTACTTTGCCTTCTAGATTCTAGAATATGGTGATACTGGGACCCCATCACCCACTTTCAAATTCTAAGCCATGGAAACTGATTGGTGTTTTGCTCTAAGGTATCTCCAACTGATTGCAACTGAAATGCACTCCAGCACCGTATTAATAAGCTATGGCAATTTAGGCAAACCTTACGTGAACTTCAATAGCATTCTAGCCAGTATCTCCTACAGGGGTCCTCAACCTTAGGCCCCGGGGCCGGATGTGGCCCCCACGGGCCTGAATCCGGCCCCTGGGACCAATTGCAACCCCCCACCTACCCCCTGTTTTGTGAGCAAGCCAGCTTCCGCAGCTGCTTTTGGACTGTGATCCGGCCCCCAGTGGTGTCTGGGTGGTGGTGGACCAGCCCGCTGGTTGAAAACTTTGAGGACCCCTGTCCTAGCAGATAAGAGTGTCAAGGAAACTGACGCTAATATTCTACCTCTACTGTGAAACTGACCACTGAATGACCATGGACAATACTACTGCACTTGATCTGCTTCACAGGGCTGTTGCAAATTGGGATACCAGCCCTGTATGTCTCTTGGAGGGTTGTTAGGAGGAAACATCCCTTTTGTTAACCCTCTTTCCATTAGTGGTGGTTGAGCCTATTCTAGACATGACTTATACGGCATTTTTAGGATTAAACCCCAGAATCATCTTCTCTTCCTTCCAGCAGCCCTGCACCATCCTTTGGGTCATCACTGACAATGAAAGAGAAAGTAATTACCTGATAACTGATCCGGGCAAGCTACACATTGTGGATCTTTGTGCATGTCACCATAAGGCTAATGCCTAAGATGAGATCTAAGATGTTTTCACAAGTGACCTTGTGAACAATGCACTCTTGCTCCTGTCATTGCCAAATGGTATATGCCTGCAAGATAGATAGATAGATAGATAGATAGATAGATAGATAGATAGATAGATAGATAGATAGATAGATAGATAGATAGATAGATACAAAATGCTAAAATGGTGTTTTGTTTTGTTTTCCTTTTTGTTTGTCCTTGTTTTGCTTTGTTTCATTTGAAATGGTTTTTAAAAAAATTGTTTTGTTTTTCATTCCATTTCATTGTTATGTGTTTTATGTGTTATGTTGTGTTTTCTGTAACTGTGTGTTTAATGTGTTTTTTATGATTTTAACTTTGTGTTTTGGGCATATTGGGGGGCAACGCGGGCTTTTAAAGCCCCTGAAGCAAGGGTCAATGGGGGGGGGGCGTTGCTGCTTACTTTGGTGGCTAAAAAAGTTTTAAAAGCCTGCACCCCCAATTGGGTGCATTGGGGGGGAAGCGCTGGCTTTTGAAACTTTTTTTTAGCCCCCGAAGCAAGCAGTGGTGGCCACTGCCGCTTGCTTTGGTGGCTAAAAAGAAGTTTTAAAAGCCTGTGCTCCCCCTAATGTGCATGATGGGGGGGGGGACAAAAACAAAATTGAAAGAACTGAAAATTTTCATTTTGTTTCATTTCATTTTAAAAAGCCAGTTCATTTTTCATTTTGTTAGGAAATGAAACGAAAAATGAAAAATGTAATGAAAAAAATCATTTTGTGCTCATCTCAATAGATAGATAGATAGATAGATAGATAGATAGATAGATAGATAGATAGATAGATAGATAGATAGCATGAAATGCATTGTCTGAAATGTGGTGCAATAGTTTGTCTGTTTCCAAATCTGGTAACCATAGCTTGTTAGTTCAGTCTGAATTGAGGAACAGTGATAAATTGGATGTTTAGAGTTAATAACTGCATGCTAAGAATGAAATGTGTAATTAAACCAAGATCTGATTGTCCAAATTGGGCAACTGAGTTTAGGAAGAGCTGCTTTTATGGTGATATATTGCAGCCAATGTTCCATGTAAGATGCACACATGCATAGGGCTCCAACAGGCATGCACAGCCAAGTGGGAATTTCCTTTTATTGTTTTCTGGTCACAGTGGGCGTAGGGGGTGGAGCCACTGTGCAGCACTCCAGAAAATTAGAGGGAAAGTCATCCACAGTAAATTTAGAACAAAGATCAGGAGTATGTATCCTTTTGAAATATTTCAGGTGTGCCACCCTAATCATGTTTATTGCAATGCAAGCAACATACTCTGTTCAGTGGGATTTATGCTCTGGTAACTTAGTAACTGGAAGTATATATATATATATATATATATATATATATATATATATATATATATATATATATATATATATATATATATATATATATATATATATATATATATGAAAAATGAAATGATAAAAATCATGCTAAAAATGAAATATATATATATATTTCATTCTTAGCATGGTTTTTTCATTTCATTATATATATATATATATATATATATATATATATATATATATATATATATATATATATATATATATGCATGTTAGGGTGGATTCGGGTTTCTTCCCGTGTAGAAATCTGGTTGTTTTGGCGACGTTTCGACGAGGTCTCACTCGTCATCTTCAGGCTGGTGTTCTGGCTTCTTTCTTCTTGAAGCAAAGCGTGATCTCAGTTGAAGTCCTTCTATAAATACTGCTGGGGGGGGTGTGGTTTGCTTGCTCTGTTGCTGATTGTAGGTTCGTTTGTTCTTTTGTGATCTGCTGTGTGGCTGAGGCGATCGTTAAGGGCTTAACTGCTGGTGGGTTAGATGGCTGTTTAGAGACATCATGTGTGGGTGAGGTGCTGGATGTGTGTCTATTAGCCTTTTGTTTCTTAACGACCTTGGTGATGGGTGTTCTGGCAGCATCCTGGGCTTTGGTGGAGTGGGGTCTTGTGTCTTGTGAATTCATTTTGGTCTGGCTGCGTGTCTGTGGTCTCCCAAAGTTTTTTTTGGCGTGTGTAAGTGTGCTCCATGTGGTGGCTGGAGTGGGGAGTAGCGGTAGATGGTGCAGTCGTGGTTTTGTTATTGGATGGTGGTTTCGTTTCATCTGTGGGAAGGGTCTGGGTTTGTGTTTGGTGTGGATGGAAGGTGGTGGCATCTTGTGTCCTTTTGGACCTGGTGTCAGTCTTTGTGTCAGAGGCTCGTCTGTTGACCAGGGCTAGTTTCCAGATGTCAGGCAAGCGGGAGGTGTCATCACGTTTATTCATGTTGTTTGGGTGTTTCTCTATTTCAATGGCTTCCATGATTATTCGACTGTTGAAGTGTTCAGTTTTGGAGATGAGTTTGGTTCTTTTAAAATCAATTTCATGACCTGTTGTTTTTATGTGCTGGAAGAGAGAGGAAGATTTTTCTTCTTTTTTGACTGCGTTCTTGTGTTCTGCGATGCGTGCGCTTATTCTCCTGTTTGTCTGTCCGATGTATGTGGCTGGGCAGACTTTGCATGGTATTTCGTAGACTCCTTGGTTTTCTAGCTCAATCTTGTCTTTGGGGTTTCTTAAAATGTTGGCTATTTTTTGTTCGGTGCAAAAGGCTGTCTTGATATTGTGTTTGTGGAGAATTTTGCTTATTTTGTCTGTGGTGCCTTTGATGTAAGGGAGGAGGGCAGTGCCGTTGTTCTCTTCTGTTTCTTGGTTCTTGGGGGGTGTTTCTTTTTGGATTAGTTTGGTGATGGTGTTTTTTTGGAATCCGTTCGCAATTAAAGCATTCGAGAGGGTGTGTAATTCAGTTTTTAGGTGGTCTTTGTCAGCGAGGCGTTTGGTTCTGGAGATGAGGGTTTTTGCTACGGAGTTGATCTGTGCAGGGTGGTGGTGTGATTGAGCATTTAAGTAGCGGTTTGTATGTGTTTTTTTCCGGTAGATGGTATGTCCTAAGGAGCCGTCGGGTTTTTTGTAGATTAGGACGTCCAGGAAGGGAAGTTGGTTGTTGGCTTCTATTTCCATAGTGAATTGTATTTTGGGGTGTAGGCTGTTGAGATGTGTGAGAAAGTTGTTCAGTTTGTCTTTCCCGTGTGGCCAGATAACAAAGGTGTCGTCAACATATCTGAGCCAGAGTTTGGGTTTATGTTCGGACTTCTGTAACGCGTTGGTTTCAAAGTGTGTTCCATATATAGGTTTGCGATGACCGGTGAGAGGGGTGATCCCATGGGTGCTCCTTCTATCTGTTTGTATCTTTGTCCATTGTGGATGAAGTATGTGTTGGTTAGGCAGTGGTTGGTCAGATCTAGGATGTGCTTGGGGGGGTTGTATTTGTTGTGGATAGCTGTCAAGGCTTCTTGAATGGGCACTTGTGTGAAGAGCGAAACAACATCGAAGCTCACGAGTAGGTCATTGGGTTGTAGGTCTTGTTTCTTTATAATTTCTATGAAGTGGAACGAGTTTTGTACGTATGAAGTGATGGATTCTGCATAGGGCTGGAGTTGTTTGGCAAGAAATTTGGCGAGGTTTTGTAGGGGTGAGCCTATGGAGCTGACTATGGGTCTGAGAGGTGTTCCTTCTTTGTGAATCTTGGGGAGGCCGTAGAGCTTGGGGCATCTGGATGATTTCTCTCTGGGGATGATGCTTGGCTTGATTTCTTCACTTAAGGGTGAGGCTTTTATTTTATTTTGGCTTTGGTGGTTTTTTCCAGGTAGGTGGTGGGGTCTGCGTTCAAAGGTATGTAAGCAGGGTCTTGTAGTAGGTTGGATAGTTTGGTTTGGTAGTCAGATGTGTTCATCACCACTGTGGCATTGCCTTTGTCTGCTGGGAGAATGATTATGTTGTTGTCTTTCCTCAGGTTGGTGAGGGCTTTTTGTTCTTCTTTGTGTAAATTGCTTCTGGGTGGTTTGCTGGAGCAGAGGATATTGGTGACTTCGAGTCTGATTTTGTTGGCTTCATCTGGGTTGATTTTGGTTAGGCTGGCTTCCACTCCGCATATGATGTTTTCAGTGGGGATGTGTCTGGGGGCGACTGCAAAGTTGAATCCTTTGGACAGGACTTTGGTCTCTGCGATGGTGAGTGTCCTGTCTGATATGTTGTGAACTGTTTGTTTCAAAAGGCTAATAGACACACATCCAGCACCTCACCCACACATGATGTCTCTAAACAGCCATCTAACCCACCAGCAGTTAAGCCCTTAACGATCGCCTCAGCCACACAGCAGATCACAAAAGAACAAACGAACCTACAATCAACAACAGAGCAAGCAAACCACACCCCCCAGCAGTATTTATAGAAGGACTTCAACTGAGATCACGCTTTGCTTCAAGAAGAAAGAAGCCAGAACACCAGCCTGAAGATGACGAGTGAGACCTCGTCGAAACGTCGCCAAAACAACCAGATTTCTACACGGGAAGAAACCCGAATCCACCCTAACATGCATACCTATACCCGTGAAAATCTACGAAAACATATATATATATATATATATATATATATATATATATATATATATATATATATATATATATATATATATATATATATATATATATATATATATATATATATATATATATAAAAGAGAGAGAGAGAGAGAAGCCACTAGGCTCTTACTGGACCCTCAGAAAAATCTATTCTAATGGTGGATGTTCCATTTTTTTATTTTCCCCCCTTGGTGCTTTAAGCCAACATTTGAATGGTTTTAATGTTGTGCTTGTTTGAATATGATGACTTGCTTAATTTTGCCTTTAATGGTATAGCTTGCTGTGATTTCAACTGCATCTGTTTTTAATCCATGTTGTCAGCTAGCAAATTCTGCAGATTGGAGTCCTGATGGGGGAGAAAGGAGGGATATAAATGAAATAAATGACTATAATTCCATTAGAATCCCAACAGAATGGAGACTAGTAAAGTGTATGCTTCAGAATCCTCCCCACCAAAAGCAACACTTCCTACTTCCTTTAAGCCTTCTTGTTGAAGCTTATCCAATAGATTGTAAAGGTTGCATGCTTTATGCTGAGGACAAACACAAGGGCAATGGCCCCTACCGGGAGCCACCGACGGGGTGGAGTCCATTATACAGCATTTCTGTTTTATTTCCTTTATGAAATCTTGTGCGTGTAAAGGTCTATTCTGGTTAACACCTTCAGTTTAGCAAATGGACTGGGAACTTCAGACAGTTGCTTAAACCTTGCTCCATGGCCCAGCTCCCATCATAAACCATTTGAAAGGGCATCAGGGTGGCCTTACAGCCTAAACAACCTTGCCACAGGAGCTTTGTGGCACTCATTGAACAACCAGCTTGTGGAGTTTTTCAAAATTGAAGGTTAACTTAGTAAGTTATATTTTATATTTCTGACCATCTTGTGTTGAAATAGGGTGGGTTCTTTACTGTATTATTTTTCCACGTCCTTCTCCTCGGCTAAATCTCTCATTTGGAGCAGTAAAGCTTTTAGCTTGCCATTTGTGACAAAAAAAAAAACCATGAGGTCATGTCTGTTTCCATGCCAACAGGAGCTCCTGGGAGACGATATTCAGTAAAAGCACAGAAGCGGTGACTGCCGATCAGCTCCAGTGTTGCCAACGAATAGTTGAGCTTTGTAAACAGTGCCTGCTAGTGGTTTACAAATACTCTGCTGATTCGAGAGGGTCCCTCACTGGAATTAACCCTGACTGGGATGATACAAGGTAGATATGCTATGTTGACTTCAAAATCCTAGAATCTAGCATGCATCTTCAGATGTAGATGGACTACAAGCCGTCATAGCCAGTGTGAAGGAAGAATGGGAGTTCTAGTCCAGTAGCATCTGAAACACCACAAGATGCCCACCCCAACTATTAATTCCAGGAGCAATGCTGGATTGCAAGAATTTGATGGTACTCTGCCTTACATTTTATCTACAAAATAGATCTACAGATACTTTGTTGTTTATATACCCAGAAATCCATTCTTGCATTATTGGTTTCTGACTCATATTAGTTAGAAGAATCATTCCCCTCTTGCAAATTATTTGTGGATTGGGTCCATTTAAATCAGCCACAAGGAACCATGGTACCTCTGGGTCTTTGGACTGCAACTCCCATCATTCTTTTTTCCCCCATTGGCCTTGCAAGATGGGCCATCTGGGAGGTGAAGTCCAAAACACCTAGAGAACTGTGCAATTCTCTGTCTCTGATTGAAATGAATGTGGACACCCACACATAAAAAAGATCAGCTTGTGCATGGAGGAAGACAAGTTGTGTTTTTAGACTAGAGGACAACAACCTCTTTTGCTTCTAAAATGTAGAATTTGTGTCCACTGGAGGGTGGCCTCCACCTTTCAGTTAAAGGTGAGCCAGTGCCATTTTTTGTAAAAAACAGGTGATACAGATTTCTTCATCTTTGACAGCAGGAAGAAAGAGGACTTTGCAGCAGGTTACAATGCACAGTGAAAAACCTTCCCCCACGGGTCTTCTAATTTCTTTTTTCTTTTTTTAGTTTTCTTCCTGGTTAATATAAGTGGCATGATAAAGATATCTTAGTCACTGAGTGTTACAGTGGGCAGTTGCTCATAGGTCCTGATCAGTAAAAGAAGTGAGACAGCCAGTATTTTATTCTGTGGAAAACATAATATTGAGTGTTAGGGAAGACTGATCCTCAGCTATTGGAAACTTTGTAGAATGTAACAGATATAATGAAACTGAATTAGATTTGCTGAGCTCTCTGTCAGCTGCTTCTCTTCTATAGTGCCAAAGGTGATTTTTTAAAATGGTTGCTAGAGCAGAGAAAAGAAAAGGCACTTCTTCACATAATTCATAACCAACACACAGTGATTACAGCTGCAAGATGGAATGACGGGCACAGATTGATGGTAAATAGAGATAGGCTCAAAACGAAAAACGAAATGCTGTTTTGTCATTTCATTAGGTAATGAAACAAAGTGAACGAAAATGAAACAAGGAAGCAGCATTTCATTACAGATGAAATAACACAATCATCTTTTTGTTGTTGAAATGAACCATTTCATTCCATCTGTAAAAGAGGTCCCTTAGTTGTTGGGACTTGGGAGCACTGTGGCCACTGGATCCCAGGAGGAGGAAGAGAAGGAGGTGGGTCCCTGCCACCGCTCGGGTGCTTCCCACCTACTCTCAGCTGGGAGGCGGGTGGGAGTGACTCCCCTGGGTCCTAGAGACATCAGATTTGGTTCCAGGGAGCCATGTTCAGAGGGGTCCAGAAGAGTTGTCATCCGCTGGACCCCTTTAAAAATGGCCCAGTTGCCACCCGGGGATCCTCCTGGTGCTGACTGGGCCATTTTTAAAGGGGTCCAGATGATGACAGATCAGCAAGATCCCTCTGAACATGGTCGGGTTGCCTGCTTGGGGCTCTCACACTAGCTTGGGTCACAACCCAACCATGTTCAGAGGACCCCTTAAAAATGGCCCAGTCACCGCCAAGGGATTCCCCCCTGTGCTGACTGGGCCATTTTTAAAGGGTCCAGCTGATGAAAACTTGGCAGGATCCCTCTGAACATGGTCGGGTTGCCGGCTTGTGGCTCTTGTGCTGGCATCCCAACCATGTTCAGAGGGGTCCTGCTGAGCTGCCATTGGCTGTAACCCTTTACAAATGGCCCAGTTGCCACCAGGGGATCCCCTGGTGCTGACTGGGCCATTTTTAAAGGGATCCAGCCAATGACACCTTGGCAGGATCCCTTTGAACATGGGCTGCAAGCTCGGGGCTCTCATGCTGGTGTCCCGACCATGTTCAGAGGGGTCCAGCAGAGCTGCCATTGACTGGACCCCTTTAAAAATGGCTCCCAGGCACCAAATCAGATGCCTCTATGACTCAGAGGAGCTGTTTCATTTCGTACAATTTTTTTAAAAAAAATCATGCGAACCAAAACAAAATGAAATGGGGTGGGCATGAAATGAAATGAAACAAAACATTATTTTTCTGTTTTGTGCCCATCTCTAATTGTAAAGCCAGGGACGAGGAACCTCTGGAGCTTTTTTGCAAGAGAACAACTTTGTAAATCTCTGACCACTGAGCATATTGCCTAGAGCAAGTGGGAGTTGGGTCCCAGCCAAATCAGAACAACCATGGCCCCCCTTCTCTTTGCTTTACATTGCCTAAAAGAAGATTAGGCAAAAGTATGGAGGGTGGACCTTTTGGTGGCTAAATAGGCATGCTACAAAAAGGGGACCTCCTGAACACAAATACTGTAATAGTGTCTGTTCTGTCTAGCAAGAAGGGACTGTGGGCTACAGATGATCATCCCGTATCAGTGGTTTCCAACTTTGGACCCCCTAATGTTTTACAATTCCCAGAAATCCTTGCCAGCACAGCTAGTGGTGAAGGCCTCTGGGAGTTTTAGTCCAAAACATATCTGGTGACCAACCAGTATTTTACACTGTCCAGGGCCTGATGTGGTACTTCTGTCAGTTTATTGGCTGGATTTATTGCTGTGTTATGGAGTGATTCCATCATACAAGGGAGATTTCCAATACAAAGTGACTCTTGATTTTGAGCACTTTCTGTGGAGAAAATTTTTGTTTAGCCAGTGTTTCACTTGTTTTGCTGTTACGAGGGTGAGAGACACCCAAGTATATATAAAAAGGGCAGCCTGGACCATCAAAATTGCAATGCAGTAAGTACCCATAGGTATAATTTACAAACAGCTCCAGCAAATTTACATGACAACAGTACCTACACCAATAATTCACATAAAATCTGATGTGGACTAGAAGAAAGAGAACAGCGATAAGTGCTGGGGAGGGGGTGGCTATAGGAAAGAAAATTCCATAATGTCATTGTTTTGATATCCATTAACTTCTCTCAGTTACTGGGCTAACTGTGAGATGCTTGTACTGTATTCTTTTAAGTGCTGAATGTTCCTTCTCATTATTATTATTTTTGGTTGGCATTGCTAATCATCACAATAGCTGTCTGGATAGCTCAGTGGTTTAGGTATCTAGTTCCAAAGGCAGAGGTTGATTGCTCCCTGCGCTACTTACAGAAAGAGCTAGCCTGTGTAACCATTACCAAGCTGCATAGTCCCAGGGTGCCCCCAGAAGAAGGAAATGGTAAACCAATTCTGAGTGCTCACTACCTTGAAAGCCCTGGAAAGGATCACCGTTAGTTAGAATCAATGTGATAGCACCTTCTTCTTCTTCTTCTTCTTCTTCTTCTTCTTCTTCTTCTTCTTCTTCTTCTTCTTCTTCTTCTTCTTCTTCTTCTTCTTCTTCTTCTTCTTCTTCTTCTTCTTCTTCTTCAAGAAGACAAATAGCTTTCTCAACGCAGTTACAGGAAGGGTGGAATTCTTCTTACGCCTCATCCCCATTTTTCTGGTCACAGCACTGCTGTTGTATACACCACAGAGATGTGTTACAGAAAGGGACCTTCACATGCAATATTTGGGGTGTTATAATTGAGGTTTCAGTAATGACCCATCTGCTGGAGAATGAATTCTCAACTCCGTGGTACTGCACATGCTTCTCATATGTAAGAGTCCTGGTTCCATTGCAGCACCTCTAGTTGTGAAAGGCTGTCGAATCAAGGCTGAAAAGGATCACTGGGTAAAGAGAGTGGCTTTGTGCTTAAATAGGACAGTATTGCACCTCCTCATACGGCCCCAAATTTTCACCCAGAAGTTTTAAACTATGGGGGGCTCTCCCATAGGCAACTCAAAACTTACAACGTGAAATCCATGCAATACTTGGGATTCAGAACGTTTTTGGGAAAGGTCACACTATTCCTGATTTTGTATACATTTGAATCCAAATGGGTTGCTTGCTAAGCATTAACCTATCACACTAGAAATAAAATCTCTGAACATGCAAGGGCTGAATGGGGCTCTGGAGTCTTTTTGAATGGTTTCATCTGTGAGCAGATATCACATGTCCCCACAGTGCCAGTAGAGCTGGACTTTAAAAGTGCTATTGGCTTTCTCTTCAGGGTACAGCAGTGTTTATCAGACACTTTGTACAAGGTATGGAGTCTCATGAGTTACGACTTGCGCTGTTGAGTCTGACATAAGTTGAACCAGTGACTTGACTTAGACTTGACTTGTGTTTTTTTTAATCTGAGATCTATAAAAATACTTGCCAACATTCTTGCTTTCTGCTATTTGATTATTCCATTCTTGTAGTTCCAGTGCATGATATTGACTATAATACTATATCTCCATTCTTCTCTTTATCATAGCAGCCTCATCTGTTTCTCCCAAAATGCTTCCCACCCACCTGCCATTTGCAGATGATATGTATAGCAAAGCACAAAGATGTACAATTAATACAGCTTGTTTGGGACTTCTTCCTCCAATTGCCACCTTGCCATTCTCCAGATGTGTATCTGCCTTTTAGAAGAACCATTTTTTCACACTTGCGTGTCAATACAGGACTTGGAAAATCATGTTTTTCCTTACACCATCTGGAACCCCCCAGCCAGCGTAGTCACGTTGTTCCTGCTGGCGAGCAAGTGCTGGGAGCTGTCGTCCTGAAGAGCGACAGCACCAATTCCCACCATGACTCAGTTTCAGATTGGCGTACAGTGTCACACCTGAGCTGCAGAAAAGTTGCTGATGCCAAGGAGGTTGAGCAGGCAACATCTGAACGTATAGCACAGGGTTTGGAAGCATTGCTTGGTGGACTAGAGTTCCCGTTATCTTCTAGCCGTGCTCCCTGTAGGTTGTAGATTTTCCTATAGGATTATAGGAATGGTAGTCTGAAGAGTAAGAGAACAAAACTGTGGACAGAGAACTAACAATTTGTGACTTCATTGTGGCAAAATTGAGAGTGAGGTCATTCTGTGCTCCATTCTGTCATCTCCTTGGCTGTCTGGGAACTTTTAGGGCAGAAATAGCCCTCCTCTCTTGTGTTAGTAACCATTACCTTTCAATTCTAGAGATTGCGACTATTTGCTTAATAGTGTTCCTGAATGCAGAGAACAAATCCAAAATTGTTTAAAGCTAAATTCAGTACTGTTAGGTTGTTTGAAACAATAGGTGTCAGATCATTTCCTTAGGTATTTGTTGTTTCTCATGTAATATTTTTTCCCTAGTAGTGTTACATAAGCTGGAAAAAAATTATGTCTTTGGGCATAGACAACTCAACAGCATGAAAATAAATAATGTGTGCTATGAATATGTTGTTACAGTTGAGTGGTGATCCAGTATTCATCAGCTATGCTTAGTGGTTGTTTTTGCACTCTTTTTGCTTTATGTTACCAAGAATCATTTTAATGGGATGTCTGTGAGTAGGTCAAACTAATCAGCTTTTATGTTCTGCAGCTGACAAATGTCTGTTGTCAAAAAGCATGAAAATACCTCTCTTGTTCCTTTCTGATGGTTGGAATCTGATGCAGAAGTCTTCTTTATTTGTCAAGAAAATTACTGCACATGTCTTAAAATCAATCTCCCCCCTTTAACCTACAAAGAGCTGTCCCCCATTGGATTCTAGTACAACCGATTCCTTTCTAACCCAGTAACATTTGAGTTAATGGAGTCATTACATTGGCTGGGATTGTATTTAATATTATTTGAATACAACACGAGGCATTAACTTTGTCATTCTACACACTTCATTGGCTTTGGTCTGGTAGAAAGGAAACTCTAAATATACACTATGATCCCTTAGAAGAGCCCTTTGTTTACAGTAAATTCATTGGAAGCTTTTGTTAATGGTGGCCTGACCTCCACATAGGCTTGCATGCGTGCCATTACTTAGTAATTTTGTAAGAGTAATCATCATGACTATTCCAGAGTGTGCTGATTATTCATTCATCAACACACCAATGGAACAATTTCAAAACAGCACGCTTTATTATGTGTGGTTGTTGCAATCAATTCTAGCATAATACATTCCTCCTGTTGCTTTCATTTACCATAGGTGTTATTTTTTATGTACTTTTAGAACATTTATCAAATAAATGCAAGTAATTATAGTACATCTGTAATGGGAAATAGATTAAAAGGTGATTATAGGACAATTAATGATAAATTAATATTTGTAAAAGTTGACTTCTGCTAACACGGCCTACTTTTTAAGTAATAAATCAGAGAGTCATTGATGAATGGTGAATTAGCAGTGTGCTAAATTCAGATGGAAATTATATCACAACTTCATTAAATAACAGTCCACTAATATCCCAGCATTTGTTAACAGCATTTTCAAGCTAGGGCTTGTACAAACAATTTAGAGTGCTTTGACACTATGTTTTCAATGTTAATTTCCATCAATCATAACTTGTACATGGAATTTTACTCTCTTTTTAGCTGCTTGCATTCTCTTGTAGCTTTAATGTAAGCTTGTCTTTTAATGCTGCAAGATGTCCCTCAATTCCCTGTTCTCAATACGTGAACATGTCTTAATTGTGCTGGACTGTATATTATCCCTCATTACTGTAAGCCGCCTTGGGTCATTTTTCCAAGGCGAAAGGTGGGGTAAAAATACTCTAAAATGAAATGAAATAAATCAGTACTCTCTCTCATGACCTAGCTATAGTAGTTGCAGCAGTAATGGTATAAAAAGGGCTGGGGGAGGGGAGAGGCCAGGTTGCCGGATTTTAAGAAAAGGAGATTCATTAGTTGGAAGGGTTCTTAAAACCCTCCCCCCACCAAATGACTAAAGTACTATAGCATTATGGTGATTGTTTTTGAAGCTTTAAAAAGCAGCAATCCACTGGTGTGGGTATGTAACAGTGATGACATTTAAGAGCTGTTAGAAGTGATACCACTAAATATAATCTAGTATGTGTGCGTACAAGTAGCATGGCCCACTGGGAGAAGAGTAGCACCAAGGATAACAAAATTTACTTCAAATCCAGAACTTCTGTTGTTGTGGATGTATGAAATAAATGGTAAAGCTGTAGGTTTTATTTCATTTTTAACACACTGCCTCCGCCATGTTCTTATCCTAGCTAAGTCACAGATACTTGTTTCTGAGAGAAAGATGACTGCCTCTGATGTCTTCATTTATCCCCCATTTTTTTCTTGACTCTTCAAAGGTTAGGTTAGGGAATGTTTGGTTCTCCAACTGGGATAGAATCATAGAATCATAGAGTTGGAAGAGACCTCAAGGGCCATCCATCCAACCTCCTGGCCATGTAGGAACCCCCATCACAATATTTCCGACAGATGGCCATCCAGCCTCTGCTTAAAACCTTCCAAAGAAGGAGACTCCGTCACCCTTTGTGGCAGCATATTCCACTGCCGAACAGCTCTAACTGTCATGAAGTTCTTCCTAATGTTCAAATGGAATATCTTTTCCTGTAGTTTGAAACCATTGCCTTGAGTCCTAGTCTCTGAAGCCATGGAAAACAAACCTGTTCCCTCTTCAATATGACATCCTTTCAAATATTTAAACATAGCTATCATATTCCCCCCCCCTCAGCCTTCTTTTTGAAAGGCTTTCTTTAACACCATCCAAACTAGGGAGGGAGCCTCCACATCCAGATGGGGAACCCCCAAAGAACATCACCTCAGTCTTCTCGGGGTTGAGCCTGAGCCTGTTGGCCCTGGTCCACGTCAAAACCGCATCCAGGCACTGGACGAGGGTCCAGACAGCTTCCACTGCAGAGGTGGAAAAGGAGAGATAGAGCTGCGTGTCATCAGCGTACTGATGACAGCAGACTCCAAATCTCCTAATGACCCCAGCCAGCGGCCTCACATAGATGTTAAACAGCATGGGGGAGAGAGACGAGCCCTGCGGAACCCCACAAGGGAGTATCCACGGGGCCGACAACTCGCCACCATGCTGCACATATGGGGGACGGCCCTCCAAGAAGGATCAGAGCCAACTGCGAGCAGTGCCCCCGATTCCTACCTCGGCGAGCCGATCCAGCAGGATACCGTGGTCAACAGTATCGAAAGCCGCTGACAAATCCAGGAGGACCAACAGGGTAGAGCAACCCCTGTCGGCTGCCCTGATAGGTCATCTTGCAGCGCGACCAGAGCTGTCTCGGTCCCCCGGCCAGGCCTGAACCCAGACTGGCATGGATCAAGTCACTGATGTTCCTCCAAAAAAGACTGGATCCGGATCGTGGCCACCCTCTCGATTACCTTGCCCATGAACGGGACATTGGCAATTGGATGAAAATTCGCCAATTGGTCCGTTGCCATGCCTGTTTTTTTTTAAGAATGGGCTTAATCACTGTCTCTTTCAGATGGGAGGGGAAAAACCCCTCGCTGAAGGAGGCGGTGGCGATGATGGACGCCCATTCTGGCATAGTCCCGCCGGCAGCTTTTATCAGCCAGGATGGGCAAGGATCGAAGGGGGTGGACGCGGGCTGGTAGTGGGCAATGGCCCTGGAGGCCTCCTCAGAGGAAACAGGCCCAAGCTCATCCAAACGAGGAGAGTGAGGGGATGCAGCAACATGGCGAGGGAGGGCTAGTCGAAACCGGCACGGATGGCCTCTATTTTATATCGAAAAAAGACTGTGAAATTCTCACTACTGAACTCAGTAGGAGGAGGCCTTGCCAGGCTAGGATTGGTGAGGTCCCGAACCACTCGGAAGAGCTTCGCCTGGCGGTTCGAGGCCTCACCAATTCTCAGGGAGTAATAAGAGGTTTTTGCCTCCCTGATCGCTCGCGAGTAGCACCTAGTCTGGGTGAGTGAAAGCATATGATCCAGCCTTCTTAGGGCTGTATCCCTTTGGGCGTTGGTGGGAGGAATGCCTCCTGAAATCACTCCTCACATTAAAAAATCCCTACATAGAGTAATTTACTATAGTAAGAACATAATCTTGTACGTACATACTCAGATGTAAGACCCACTGTTATGAGTAGGTACTTGCTGTTAAGTGGGTATAGGACTGCAGATTGACTTAGCATTCTTCTGCCTGTTGGGCTAGTCCTCCATGTATAGGGATTTTTTCTGAAACAAGAAATCCCTTCCTCTTTCACTGCATTAGCTTTGAAAAAATTAAATGAAATTGTGAAAGCCACGTTGGCCCAGTGACGAAATAGGTTCATTTCAACCAGAAATGGACTGAATGTATGCTGTATCAACAAAGTCCATAACCCCTTCAAATGTTTTCCTAGAACAATATAAAAATGTATAGTCCTTTAAACTTAAAATGCAGAGTTTTTGAATGTAAAGCAAACTTGACATTAAGATTAAATGCAATGTAAAATGTATTAAATAGTTTCAAGTCCTAATATTGCTGAAAATATTTGGTTCTGCTTTGTTCTTTAATGATTTCTTCAGGAATATGAAGGAATTGCAACAAATGCAGAATTTGGGGCACATTCCAGAGAAAGGTAGGCATGTCAGAGTCCTATAGAAATCCATAGAATTTTAGTGCTTTCTGTACCGTTAAAACTGATAGAGGCCTTTGTACAGCAGCTCCACTGACTGCTGATTGACTTCAGGGCACAATTAAAAATGCGGGTTTTAAGCTATAAAGCCCTAAATGACTTGAACATAATCTATCTCATGGACTGCATATCCCTTTGTCTTCAGGAAGGCTTTTCCTTAGTGATTGGCTGCCCAAGAGGTTTTTTTTTAATGGATTGCTGTACCTTTTAAATGTGATTTTACTATTGGTTGTATGTATTGTTTTTAATTTAATTTTAAGAGTGAAACAGTAACTAAAATAATGGCAATCCAATACCACAATGCACCAAGAATCCCGACTTATTAAATCACTGTGTGAGCTAGTAGTATACCAGTGTCCTATTAATTCCACCATTTGCCTAAGTGGATAATTGAATCTGGCAGGGAAAGCTGTGTGGAAAGTCAGAATTTAGGATGGTGCTTTAGTGCATCCAAATAAGCTAGAATATGTAATTAGTTCTGGAATAGGGTTTGTTGTTAGCTTGTGATTCCTTGTTTCCCTGGACACAATGAGCTATCGTTGTTGATTCTGGTGTCATGAGAAGCCATCTTGCCCTAGGAAGATCTCTGTGCAAAGCAGGGGGTGCCAATGGACCTTGTGTGGGGGTGATGTGCTCGAATGGCAACTTCCTTTAGCATAGTAAGCTGAAGCTATTGTAAGCCCATTTGTACAAATAGAGGAGTTAACTCACCAAATCCCCATTAATTCACAGGGTCTGCTCTAGTGTGATTTACTATGCTAAGGGACAGGTTTTGGCTCAATGTGTGCCCTTGTTTGTGTGAAAGTCATTTATTTTACTCTGCATGCTTGGAAATTTTTGAATACCACTCTTGGGTACATCTTAATTTCTCTGAATTAAACATTAATTTCTCTGAATTAAATACCCTTGTTCAGGAAATCTATAAAGGTTTGTTTTTGTCACACAGGGGAAGTATATAGGAGAAAGCTATTTTCTTATCATGATCCAACATGGCTGTCTTTTCCTTACCCCAACAACTCTACTGCATTGTCCCAGAGAGTCCATGGATACTGATTTACAGTAGGACCTCAGTATCCTCTGGGGATTGGTTCCAGACCTTCCCGTGGATAATGAAAAGCATGGATAAGAGAGAACACCCCAAATCCCCAAAACTGCTATTTTATGACAGTAGCTTGCTTTACAGCTGCTGTTTGTGACAGTAGATTGTTTTGTTTATGACAGTAGCTTGCTTTGTTGCTGCTGAATTATTTATTTGATTTTTTTCCTCTGCCATCCGTGGATAATGAATCAGTGGATACAGGGGTCCTGCTGAATTTTGTATCTGACATGTGTTTAATTTCTGTGGGCTTGCCCCGTCCTCTCAAACTTTCTTTCTTTTTCTTTTTAGGTATTCACTGCCAGGACCTTTGCAGCTCATCATGAAACCTTCTACTGGTTTTGGGCGTACCTCATCTGGATTGACTCGCTCTATTTTGTTTACACCTAGATATGACCACTCATGAAACAGGCAGGAATGTTATATGTATTGGGCAATTGTCCCCCCGTTTCTTCTCAGTTTCAGATGTGCAATGAAATTGAACATATGCACTGTTATAAATTTATTATAATACAATATATATAAATGTAGGTCAAAACCTGCTGTAAACATTTAACCTTTCTGGAAATGTAATAAACCTTATTAAAATGTTTACAGAGATATGCAAAATATCCAAATCTTGCTAGGTTTCTAAGTAATTCCTTCACAATGTTATTTTCCTGTAGAGTTGCTACTGCTGATGAGCTTTAGAGTTGGGGGGGAAGCCCCATCATGGCTCTGGAATACTAGATACAGCACCACCATTGCATATTTCTCATTGGAACACTCTGCTGGCAGAGGTGTTATATCTGGTGGTGGAACTACGCCAGCCAAGAGGTTGATATGGAGCAAAGTGGTGTCTTGCATGGAACTACACTAGAGCCTGGCAGTGGTTTTGGACTGGCTGAAGGGGTTCCAAGGGTTGTAGCCCCACAAAATATTTCTTCCCAGATTATAGGTGAGGCAAGTTTGTGTTGTAATCTTCTGTATACCGTCAGTCCCATTGCTGCAGCCGCATTGACCGCACAACGTTGCACTAGACTCAGAACTGGTGTACCTCAGACCTCAGGCGCCCTATTCACCACTTCAGCTACCCCCACCATCATTGCCATGACAGCACACTGGATGCTACGGAGTACCACTCCCCAGGACAGCCGAACCCCATCTATAGATAATCCCCACATCGCAAGACCAAAACATGGATAGCGTGGCAAACAGAATCAGGTTGCTTTGAGCCTCTGGCCTTGGGTGCTAGTTATTTTTCACTTGGGGAACGTTGCTGAGGGAAAGCAAGAAGGGCACCTTGCACAAAAAAGGGAACACGTGGCATAAGCAGCCGGTTTCCTGCACAGGGCGTTGAGCACATTGCTAACCCTTCTTTACCCTGAATGCTAACAGGTGCCTCACCTTGGAATTCCAGACATAAACACTTACCACCACCAACAACAACCCTGTTACAAACTGTGAGCACTAGGGCAGAGCACCATCCATAGGTCAGGGCAACTTCGCTGTAAAAATGACAAATGCCATGGCTATTTCAGACCTCCTTCCTTTTGCTATATGTGAAAACCATGTCTTATCTGAGCTGTATTCCTGTTGATGTTCTTTCTCCCTCTTCAATTCCGGATGCTAAGCAATAAATACCATTATCATGCCACATGTGTTGTGCCTGTGTTTGACAGGGATCTTTTACCCCACGTACAGAGGTGAGCAACCACCAGGGGTCAGTGTGTGGAGCAGGAACAGAGGCAAAGGGAACCAGCCCATCTTTGGCACCCCACAGACATGTGGGCTTGAAGTAGAATAAAGAAATGCAAGAAATCTGCAAGTGGACACTGTTCTGGACAACTGATACGATACACAGGCAGGGGGAGCTAGCTGCTCACAGATAGGAAGATCATCTAGTAGCTAACAACAAGCTGTAGTGCTCCACGATTATTTATTTATTTATTTATTTTAGAGTATTTTACCCCACCTTTCTCCTTGGAAATGGGAGCCTTTCAACAGTCCTTTGGGGGAAGCCCCTTCCATCCTGTCTCACCTACCTAGGAAGATGGCAGCATTAGAGATGGGCACAAAAACAAAACAAAACAGCATTTTGTTTTGTTTTATTCCCTTTGCTGTTATATTTCATTATTAAGAATATTCTAAAAAATTCATAAAACAATACAAAACAATTTGTTATACTATATGCGTCTACTCCTCTGTGTCCTAGAGGTACACTGTTTTGTGGGTAGCTCAAGAATCAGGATAGCAGGCTGAAAATTGCAGTTTGTGTGCCGAGAGATGGGACCGAGGAATGGATGATGCACCAGTAAGATATTGTGGTCCATCTGGGAAGAGATGGGCCGCCAGGTAGATCAGTGCAGAGGATGATTTGATGGTGATTGGGAAATATGCTATGCAAAAAATTTTATGATAACAAGAGGATACAGTACGATCCAGCTTCTTTTACCCATAAACCTCTTTTATTTAAATTGAAAGAGAGAGGATTGTCTGGTGGCTAGGTACCTGCTGGGGTACACCTAAATAAAAAAATGTCAACATTAAAACCTAAGGGTCCTTCTGACATCTTGCAATGAAGAGAATTATGAAGACTGTGTTATGTAGAAATTATGAAAGAGGCATGCTGTGATCGCTTTCATTTTAAATGTAGGTCATCCACCGGGTAAACGATTTTGCAACCATCAATTCTGACATACTGCTTCTAGCTAGAGCCTGGTAATTAAAAACAGAGAGTAATGGTTAATCTTAGTGTATTGTCTTTCTTTGTATCTTGATCCTTTTGTTTTCTTCAGAAGAACCTAACTTCTTCAGACTTCTACTAATTGATAAAGCACACATCCTTCAGAATAAATGTTATGATGCTACCACATTCTCTTCAAATTTTAGAGGATTATGCAATCCACTGCACTTTATTGCATTGCAGAGGGAATTCTCTGACATAGTATTTCCTGCAAAGGGCATGAAGAATAGGTTTGGAAATGTAATTATCTAGTAATAGATTGTGAACATACGCACACACACCCCTGCCATTCTTTTGAGGAATCAATTTTCCAGAAGAGGAAACTGGTTAGAATATCTTTATAAGGGCTAGGTCACAATATAGCTACAGTAAATGACCAAAAAACATCATGCAACTCATCAATAACATTTCTGTTCATCATTCCTTGGGTTATCTTGCCTCTGCCAGTAGAGCCAAATTATCTTATTTTGAAACGAGGCAGGAACCTGGCCGTCTGTTATGGCAGGAAGAATTGCCACTGAAAGGGGCATCTCTTGTGTATACAACTTCTTAGAATCACTTTAGCACTTCTACCGTTCTTGAGCACAAACCGGTAACTAGGCCTCCACTCAGAGGCGTAGTTAAGAGTTTGGAGCGCCCGGTAACAAAGTCAATTTTTGCATCCTATCCTCTCCCCAATTGTGTCTCACCCACTCAGCAAGGGGGGGGGAGATCCTGGGGGAACAATGGGGGAGGGGAAGAAGGGTTTCCCCATCTCATGCATTCTTTACGGATCTCCCAGTCAAGGCTCTCCTGTGCAAACCACATAGCGCACAGATGGCGCCAAGCAGGCAATTGTTTCTCCAAGCATCACCTCCGTAGCACGCTTCCCCCTCCTCCTTTCCATCCCGGCTAAGGCTTGGGGTGATCCTTAGCTGGGGGAAAGGAGAAGAGGGAAGCAGGTGATGGGATTTCCCCCCCCCAAGCAGCACCTCTGTGGGAAGAATCGACAGAGGTGCAGCTTGGGGGGAAAAATCACCTGCTTCCCTCTCCTCCTTTCCCCTGACTAATGATCGTCAAGCCTTAGCTGGGTGAAAGGAGGGCAGCTGCTGGGAGGGTGCATGGCGTCTCCCTCCTGCTCTCCCTCCAGGCACCCCCAGATTGCTGTGCGCCCCAGGGCAAATGCACTCTTCTGCCCCCCCCCCCCCCAGTTACGCCAATGTCTGCACTTGGCCTGGCAGGAGTTAATTATCTCATCAAGGAGCTCAAAGTTTTTACTCCCCAGCTCCATAAACCTACGTCCCACATAGAATGTTGCAATAAAAGTTGTGCAAATTATGTAGGACTGTTGTCCTTCCTATTCCACTTGCAATATTTGATTTCCAGGTTCTGTTTGCGAACATAACAGGGATATGGCAACGTTACTTACCAAAAGTAACAAGTTGGGTTGCCTCTTGGTGTAATCAGTAACACTTCTGCACAATTCTCTCAGAAATCCCAACAGTTTTCCCACAGAAAGTAATACCCTGTTTCCCCGAAAACAAGACCTCCCCCAAAAAATAAGCTCTAGCAGGATTTCTATGCATTTGTTAAATATAAGCCCTACCCTGATAATAAGACCTAGTGATGGGCGTGGCTATGGTTGTGTGCAGGGCTGACATTCAAGCATATTGAACATCCCCTGAAAATAAGCCCTAGTGTGTCTTCTTGAGAAAAAATAAATATAAGACAGTGTCTTATTTTCGGGGAAACATGGTAAAAAGCACAGAGGAATATGGCAAACGGTGTGTATCAAGTTGCTTTGAAAACAATCCTTTGTAAATACGGTACTACAATGAGTACCTAATAGGAAAGTATTTTTTAAAAGTAAATTATTGTACTCTTGTCCTCAACCCCTAATGTCCCTCAGTCTCTGGAAAACAAAGTATATTCAGCTCTCCTCATGACACAGATGTTTTTCCTTGTCACTCACTCCTAGGTCTTCAGGTTATTTCCTGCTGCCTGTCTATTTCAGGGCATTTATGTGTGGCTCTGGAATTTTTGTCTCTTTCTGGCACATCCTGCCTATAATCCTGATATGTTGTAATTATAACCGGGAGGAACTATCAAATCAGGAAGCCCATGAATGTCCCCCCTCTCCCCCAAGATCAGCCATACACTGTGGGTAAAGTGTTGGATTAGGACTGAGGAGATCTGGACTTGAAGCCACACTTGGTTATGGAAAGTGTGTAACAATGGTATAATCACTCCACTCATGCGGGATGATGACATGCCTATGATCAGCAATGAAGAAAACAGAATTAGAGTGTGCAGACCCAAAATACAACAGCATTAGAAGCATAGTCAACTATTTGAGCTGCTCAGAAGGATGACCAGCCATGGGAGCGAGAGAACTATTGTGTGGATACCATCGGATCAAACAGCATTGTAACTGGAGCAACCTGATGGGCTTCAGTTGGGGTTTCTATGCAAAGCCAATCAAAACCACTCTGCTGCTTCCCCTGGTTTAAATGACCACACGTCAGAAGGCTGTGGCAACTGAATTCGCTGGGTGCAAAATGTGAGTCATTTCCAGAAACAAGTAAGGCCTTGCAAGAGCATTTCATATCCATCAGAGGCTTGCTGACAGAGAAAGGAGGGCACTGAGCCTCAGATAGCATCTAAGGCAGGCATGTCCAAACTTCGGTCCTCCAGATGTTTTGGACCACAACTCCCACAGTCCTTTGCCACTGGCAATCTAAGCTTAGAATTCTGGGAGTTGTGGTCCACAACATCAGGAGGGATGAAGTTTGGACATGCTTGATCTAAGGCACCCTGTATCTATCTTTCTCCCAGCAGACAAGAGTAGGCATTTCTCATTTTGTTACCTATTTTGTTAATAAAGTTCCGCGTACTATCTATCATACCTAAATATTTTGAAGCGAAATCCTGATGAACTTAAAATGCAAGTGACACGTTTTTAGCTTGTTGCCATGGTAGAGGATGAGAAGAAGTAGGGGAAAGGAGAAACCAAACTCTTATTATAACATATAGTACTAAACCATGGCTAAATCACATTTCTAATGCTAAATCATAGCTCGTCATAGCACATACTTACGAAGATAAAGCAGCCAATTCAGATGTAATGCAGTCACTACACTGTATTTTAGTGAGCTTTGGAATTTTTTTTATTACAGTTACTTGTGTATTTTATTCTGAGCTCCCCCCACCCAACCTATACCTTTACAAACAGTACCAGTAAGATATCAATCAGGGCCCCTTGCTTCTTACTTTGCCTCAGGATGGTGTAACTCTGTGTAGATTCTATTTGAATAATAAATCCATGTAAATCTAATTTTCTACATATTTATGGCTGTCTCTCTAGCCAGGTTTGTTCATTGCTTTTACAGCAGTAATCGGGCCATACCGTCTTAGCCTTAAAGGCTGTTGAAGTCAAACAGAATAGAAAGCTCCAGAGAATTACATTTCCTGGCATAGTTTGTGCACAATTGCTAGGTGAACGGCAGAGGGACAAAGAGAATATAGCCATACAAGTGGTGGCATTCTGCCCCATTGCTGGATAAGTTTAAAAGAAGGGGTTCAGTAGAAAAGAGAGTCATGGATCATTGACTATAGTGATATGACAGGGAGCAAATTACTGCAAGTTCTGGCTTGAGTTTTGAATGGACCGGAGTAGTAACATAAAGCTTTTAAAATGGGGGACATTTTCATTCTGAACACTTATGAGTTCCAGGGTCATTTGCTTTTTAAAACCGCTAGTTGCATTTTCCACTTGTCCCTGGCAAGACGGCTTTTACAGACGAAACAAGTTGTCCCTGATATCACAATGAAATCATTGTGTTATAATGAACTAAGTATCTACTAATGTTTAGTTAATCTGGAATCTCAGTCAATCTGAAATGTGGAGGAGCCCTCCATATGGCTAAGAGGTGGAGGTTTGGGAACATTTCTTCCTTCATCTGACCTCGCAGTTAAACTACGACACAATTACATTCATTCATTACATGCAAGAGAAAAATACAAGGCCCTCTGAAACTACAGATCTGTTTGTCCTGGGTAAACAAAATTGGGGAGAACATAATGGTTACAGAAAAATATTGACAGTAAAGTTAAAATACAAAATTATACAATTTTTGTTTTCTGCATGGAAGAAATTGACACATTTTCAAGGTGGAAGGTGAATTGTCTTGAGGGGCAGTGTTGCTCCTTTATATCAGTCCTCTGCCTTCAGACAATTCATAATAAAGCATTAGGAACTTTTGAATGTGGCTGTTAGTGGGGAAAAGCTATTACAATAACCTTCTTTATTATGTTAGACAGCACAAACCAGCAGATCAGAAACATAGGAAACTGCTTTATAAGACTGAGTCATGAGCTGAGTGGAGGGTCTCCACAGAATTCTTTCTTGGACCATGCTGGGGATTTTGTGTTATATTAATATTAGGTTATAGTTGGGTGGGGGAAATACATCAGGTAACTCCTTCAAGCTAGAGCAGTCTGAGTGGTGACCAAATTTCAGATTTAAACACCAGTAAGTAGCATCCACAATGCCACTTGATCCTTGTTCCTGTGTGATACCGGGAGCTTACAATGGGATCTTTTTTCCTCTCCTTCGAAACATACGTAGGCTGCCAGTTCCACCTCCTGCTTACCCAAGGTATCTTTTGTACTTCATCCCACAAGTAACAGTAGTGGGAATTTGCACTTTCCTTGTGGTATTGCATATTTATTTATCTCTCCCTTGCTCTTCACTGCAGTTGCTGGGTCAAAAACATCCCTCATGGTGGCATTGATTACCTGCTGTGCCACTTGGTCGATTCCAGCACACACAGTAAACTGGAATATTCCCAGCATTCATGAACTGAGTATTACACTGTGCTCCACACATGGATGTACCTGAGAGCCATTTCCTTTCATTAGACGAAATGCAGCAGGTGTCTCAGGCAGGAGATGCTGGGGTAGTGGTGGCAATGCCTGATTTGTTTTCTTCTGAATTTGGTAACTATTCACTGCTATAGGACAGTAATGGCAAACCTTTTAGAGACCGAGTCCCCAAGCTGCGATTCAAAACCCACTAATTTTCGCAAAGTGCCAATGCAGCAATTTAAACTTAATACAGATGATTGTGAAGGGGCAGTGTTGTGTGCCCATAGAAAGGGCTCCAAGTGCCACCTTTGGCACCCATGCCATAGGTTTGCCAACACTGCTACAGGAGGACAAAACTCATTATGTGGGTATGAGAGAGACACAGCCTGTCCTGTTCTCCTGAACTGGTCTGGTGCCCTCAAGTGTAATAGAGTTCATGAGTGCATGGGTAGGTTCTTTATGGTACTATATTTCTCTGCAAGTAGCAAAATAATGTAGTATTACCCTGCTACAGCTTATAGGGGATCAACTCCTTTTACACAGCCAATTGTGCATTTTGTTCTTATGGTGAATGTTTACCTGCTTTCATGCAAGGTTTGCTTGCCAAGGGAAAAAACATGGCAGATTCTAAATACCTGTCAATGTTTTCTCCCAGTAAAGGGACAACATAAAATAAGTTGTGAGCCATTATAAGGGTCATCTAGGGGTCTATTATGAGAAATTTACTGGAGCAAAACTGTAAAGTCATTGTTAATACCTTAATACCCAGCTGAATTTTGATATGACTGGAAAAGGTTGTCTCATTTCATTCTGGAATTAACCATTGGCTGGGATAAATGCAAAGGACATAGGTATAATGAACATAGGTGTACTGAACATAGGCACCTGGTTTTTCATTCTTTAAAGTTCTAAAACATTATAGGAGGCTGTTTGGAATGTCTCCCAGGCCTGAAAGTTGCATGAGCAACCTGACAGTGATTCTTTGGGATGAAAGTTAAATGAAGTGAAAGGTCAGAGATTGGAACACCGATGAACAATGGTTTCTGCTGGAAATGAAATTTAAAAGGTGGGTAAGAGTTAGCAAAAAGATAGTCCTTTAAACATGGGATGAAAACTAAGAACTAAATTATTGGTTGGAAATATAACAGATTGGAAGACTTGGCTTCTTCTGAGCTGATAACCTTCAAGGCCCAGCCGATTGACTCTCTTCCTTGCTATAAACATTCAAAGCCACATAGGTGACAAGGGAGAGTTTTACACTACATTTTAACTTTGAGGTACATTCTCAGCAAAGAACAAAGATGTCTCAAGGGAGAGGGACAGTATATGAGTTTTGAAAAATAATGCCTCAAACCTTTGAGGCACCTTGTCACAGAAAATATCTTTTATTTGAAAGTGACCTGCTTCTTCTCAGAATCAGCAGATTCTTACTTTTATCCACCCCTCCATTAACACCAAAATCTGGTGACACCAAGGATGTGGAGGGAGCCCTCAAAATAGTTGCTTCCTACTTCTGAGACATAGTGGAATGGAGTTACCAAACGGAGCCACAAAATGGCCTCCAAGTGTGTGACTTCCACCTTTTGGCATACTGGACGGGTGTACAAAACAGCCATGTTGTCAGTGACGACACCTCTGAGGTAATTGGAAAGGGGCCTTAATTAGATTTCATTTTCTTTCTAACAAGCAAATATTGGGAGACTCTGCTTCAGGCATACCTACTGCATTTTGTGACACTGCATTCCTCAAGAATTGGTGTACTGTGGCGTTATGGGTTGAGAATAAGGCTACCATCAATTTCTTTTCTATCCCCTTGGGCATTCTTTTTCTTTTTTTCTTTTTTAAAACTAGAATTTTGAAATATTAAAAAAAGTGCTTGAAATGTCAGCATTGTATGCAATTAACATACTTTCTGCCAGGCTCTCTTGTATGATAGATGTAGCTTATTTCAATTATTCAGTTATGCATAAAGTAATAAAATACGGTTATGGTAAAAGAGAGCATCACAGCGTTGTGTTGTGCCAACCCTTCCTGTTGCTCTTGGTGGTGAAAAAGCTCACCTCCCAATTAAATATTCCTGCAAGTCCTCTATATGTCATTGGAATGCCTGCCTTCTCTATGACCCTCAAACAGCATAGAAGAATAGCTCTGAAAGCTATTAAATGCTATTATTTAAAACAGTTCTGGATGTTATTAAGGTGAATAAAAAAAGGGATACCTTCTTGAGTGTCTTGTTTCAAAAGACCACTTGCGTATTTTTCATTTCACCTTCTGTGTAATGTCAACACCTTGTGATAGTCATTTACTCAGGCCTTCCTTTGATAGAATGGAAATACACCTTTGGGTGTAATCAGGTTCAGAATCATGTACACAACTTGCTGCTCTGCTCTTTTTGTTACAGATCCAAGGAGGATATTTCTATTATATTGTCTCCCATGTTAGATGAAACACCAGTGCCAGATCATTGACCCTGCATTATCCATACATCAGTGTCATAGGGACATAAAACCATGGGCTCATTTCACTATTAATTCCAACACTTGCTAACTTTAAAAGGTATTTGCTATATCAACATTTTGTTACAAGTCAAAAGCAGGCTGTATTGTACCTCATCCTCTCATAGTATGTGCAGTTTTGTTCTTGTTATTCAAGTCTATCAAATTGTCACAGCCTTCAGTAGAACACAAGAAAGGTGGTAGACTGATGGATATAGTATTAATTTAGTGAAAGTGTCTTACCATTTCGGCTTTTAGGAGGTCATTTCAAGCTCAAGTTGGCACTTAAAATACAAACTGGGAACAGCTGTAACCAAATGCGTTGGTACCTTTGGAGACAAATTTAATTCATTCTACAAGTTATTTCATTTTACGAAAAATTCATCTTGCGAAATGCGATTTCCTATAGGAATGAATGGGAAACTGATTAATCTGTTCCAGAGGTCTGAAAAAGGCAAAAAAGAGAGCCTTTTTTTCTTCAGTCGTCTTTATAAAGTGCACTTTAAAGGCATGCAGAACCAGAACACCACCACACCAGAACGCCCCCACCCCACCCCGCAGTGCAATGCAAAAGAAAAGCTCCAAGACAAACCCCAGGTTGTTCCTGACAAAAGTGCAATGGAATGCAAAGCAAGGAGGATCAAAAGCAAGCAGCAAAACAAACCCCAGGTTGTTCCTGCCAAAAGTGCAATTAAAAACAATGTGTAGATGATTAAAAGCAAGTTCAAAGGCAACCCCCAGGTAGTTCCTGCCAAAAGTGCAATGGAAAGCAATACAAAGAGGATCAAAAGCAAGCAGCAAGAAAAACCCCAGGTTGTTCCCTCCAAAAGCGCAATGGAAAACAATGCAAAAACACAAAGAAAGCAAGGAAAACTCAGCTCGCTACCTTTCCAAGTTCTAAAAGTCCAAAAACTGCTGCAAAACAATGTCCAGAATGACTCCAAAACTTGATGAAAAAACTCCTCCCACCCCTCCACAAGGTACAGGGGTTCAATGCATCCTGGGTAACGTGTTTCAAAATGCGGACTGGATTTTCATCTTGTGAAGTATCCCATAGAAAATTTTTGTGATGTGAAGCATGAAATTTTCATCTCATGGGGTATTTGTCTTAAGAGGTACCACTGTACATTACTCTTACGTGCCACCAAGTAGATTCCAACTTGTGGTGACCCTGAGAACAGTTGTGCAGGCCCTCGTGATCTCAAGGATAATTATTGCAACGCCCTCTACGTGGGGCTGCCTTTGACCCTTGTCCGGAGACTCCAATGGGTGCAGAATGCAGCGGCCAGACTGGTGGTGGGTGCACGTAGATACAATCACATCACTCCAGTTCTGGCTCGCCTGCATTGGCTGCCCGTGGTCCTCCAGATAAGGTTCAAGGTCTTGGTTTTGGTTTACAAAACCCTCCACGGCTTGGGTCCTGAATACTTGTCGGAGCGTATCTCCCAAAGGTCAACTGAGGTCCGGCCCACTAGAATGTTGCAGGCACTCCACTCTGAGTGGCCACACCCAGGGAAGCGCGGAAATCACTTACATGCAACCGCACCTTCTCTGTGGTTGGCCCCTTGTTTTGGAACCATCTTCCGAGTGAGCTGCACCTTGCACAGTCCCTGCCTGCCTTCAAAAAAGCACTTAAAACCATGCTTTATAGGGTTTGGCTTTATAGGCATTTGGCGACCTTTAATTTACTTTTTTTTCTCCCCCCCCCTTGACGCCTCTTGCCAATGGTTCTCTCTCATTATTGTATTGCCTTTTTTTGCCTTTATTTTGTGTTGTACTGTTGTTTTAATCCTGCTGTTAACCACCTGGAGTTCCCCAGAAGACAGGCGGTATTAAAAAAAATCAAGTTGTCTCCAAGGTCCTATCATTAACATCTCTCCTTAGGTCTTACAAATGAACAGTTGTGGTTTCATTTATTGAGTGAATCCTTCTCATATCTGATATTGGGTTGCTCCTGCTGGCTGCGTTTCCAAAGAGAGGTTTTTAACCCCCTCCTGACACCTCAGTAAACTTTGCTGCCAGGAGCTCAAGGTCTGTTTGCTGAGGTGTCAGGAAGGGATTAAAAACCTCTCTTTGCAAATGCCGTCAGCAGAAGCAGCCCCAGGTCTGTTTGCTGAGGTGTCAGGAGAGGGTTAAAAGCCTCTCTTTGGAAGCAAAATGCAGACGCCTCGGCAAGGGCTGCTCCTGCTGGCTCCACTTGCAAAGAGAGTTTTTTAACCCCCTCCTGGCACCTCAGCAAACAGACCTGGGGCTGCTCCTGCCAGCTCCGTTTTCAAAGAGAGTTTTTTAACCCTCTCCTGATACCTCAGCAAACCTTGCTGCCAGGAGCTCAAGGTCTGTTTGCAGAGGTGCCAGGAGGGGGTTAAAAAAGTCTCTTTGGAAGCCTGCCTCTCTCAAGAAAAAGCCGTGATATACTGAGACCATAATATATGAATCGCGTTATGGCGGGGAACTGCTGTATTCAGAAGTAGTTTGCTGTTTCCTTCTTCGCAGGGAGCCCTGGGACTGTGCAGCTTGCCCAAAGCCACACCGGCTGGCTCTACTCATGGCTGGGAATTGGACACTCAACCTTTGGCTCCATTGCCAGGTATCTAAACCACTAATCTCACTTATTAGTCTTTTTATTTTTTTGGAATATTCACGGCACCCAAAGGATCTCCTTCAACACTACATTTTAAATAAATTGATCCTTCCGTCATCAGCCTTCTTTTCTGTCCATTTTTCATATCCATAGGCAGTGACTGGAGATACCATGGTATGGATGATCTCAGCCTTTTTCTCAAGTGATATATCCTTACTCTTAAGTGTCTATCTTAGAGATGGGTGTAAATTGCCAGTTTGGTGATACAGCCTGGTGTGTTTTACTGCTGCAATGGGCAGTCAGCAGTGCCCACGTGGGAGCAGTGTCCCGGCTTCCCTACCCCAATTCCTCTAGGCCAGTGACAGCAAACCTTTTAGAGACCGAATGCTCAAACTGCGATTCAAAACCCACTAATTTTTCACAAAGTGCCAATACAGCCATTTAACCTGAATACAGGTGGTTGTGAAGGGGGCAATGTCGGGTGCCCACAGAAACAGATCCAAGTGCCACCTTTGGCATCCATGTCATAGGTTTGCCACGACTGCTCTAGGCACTACTTTCAAGTGGGCACTGGGTGGATGGGGCAGGGCACCAAATTGCTGAACACCTTTTGTGCTGGTCAATGAACTTGGGACAAACCACTGAACTGCAAGCTCTTGCCTACTGCTAGTCGATTTAGTTCTCTTCAGCTGCACTTCTGAGTTTTAGTCTTCTAATTTCTTGGCTGCAGACATCTCTCTTGAACTGTTTTGATCTCTTTACTGTCAACTCAAAATAATGTAAATTTTCTGTTTTAATTTAATGTTCAACTGTATCTTGCTTTTCATTTCTGTCAATAATCTTAATTTGGACTCACCTGCATACTTTAAATTAAATCCTAATTGTTGGCCATTTCTTGCTGTATATGGTCCATAGCTTTGTTGTTCATTTTTCAACAACATGTTGCTTGCATGGAAATTAATGCAGTGGTCCAACATTTACTTCAGTCTTTGGTGTCTACTTTCTTTCAGTTTGAATGTACGGTATATAGATGCTTTGGGATTGTAGGACATGAGGTCCCCCCCCTCGTTGCCCTATAATTGTTAGGATTTTAGTAATTATAGTCATCTTAGAACTACAGCACTGGAAGGGACTCTGTAGACCATCATCCAACCCCCATCGAGCCAGATGATGGGACTTCAGCTCCCCTGTCAAGAAGGCACAGTGGGGGATCAAACTTGCAATCTCTGACTCTGTGACTAGATGCCTAAATTATTGAGCAATGAGTCGTTCTTGGTAGCTCAGTCTCCATAGTAGCATGTAATAGTTCTTCTGATATTCCATATACACCTACTGATTTCTTCCTTCCTTCCTTCCTTCCTTCCTTCCTTCCTTCCTTCCTTCCTTCCTTCCTTCCTTCCTTTCTTTCTTTCTTTCCTTTCTTTCTTTCTTTCTTTCTTTCTTTCTTTCTTTCTTTCTTTCTTTCTTTCTTTCTTTCTTTCTTTCTTTCATATAGTTCTCTGTACATTGTTTCTTCTCTTCATTTTACTGGGATCAGATATGATATTCCTCTATGGATCTCTCAGTGGCCCTAATCTTGCTCTAAGATGTCCTTAGTGGCTTTGTGGAAGAGAAATCTTCCATTCTTCTTTCGTTCCTTTCCCTCTTCTTTTGCAATGATTATTGTAATAGTTCTTGGCCCTTATTGATAGTCACTAAAAAGCTGCATTTAGGATTCTAATTCTCTTTCTATCAACACTTAGCTTTTCTTCTTGTCTGCTCTTTTCCAGTCCTTGAAAAATGATTGTCTTTCGAAGAAAGGGAATCCTTTTATATTTTATTAGCTATTTTCTCTGGTTTCAATCTGCAGTTAATATTAATATTAATATGTGAGGACAACAGCAACTTGGATGCCCCAGTCCATACTGAGCATTTGTGCTCTAATTTACAGCCCAAGAACACTGCCAGGTCTTCCACTGAGCTTGGTGCTCCTTACATAGAAGCATAGAGAAGGGGAGGCCAATATATGTTACACCAGTGGTTCTCAACCTGTGGGTCCCCAGATGTTCCTGGACTGCAACTCCCAGAAGCCTCCACCACTCGCTGTGCTGGAAGGGGTTTCTGGGAGTTGCAGTCCAGGAACATTTGGGGACCCACAGGTTGAGAACCTCTGTGTTACATGAAAGAGGATCTCAAACAGTGGCCTATGTCCATGGTCATACCTGGGTTTCCTGCATATATAAATTGTATTGGGGATTTAAGGGGATTGAGAGACTGGGGGTGGGGGCAGCTGCTCTACTCCTGATGCACAGCAGATAAAAAGGCTGCCCTGCCTCCAGGGGAGGAAAAATGAAAGGAGATTCTGTAGAGAGAGGGGAAAGGATGCCAAATAGACCTGGAGGAGTGGGAAAAGTCCAAGGAGGGGAAGGAAAACTTCCCCATCAGAACTTGTGGGGAAAGAACCAGATATGAGGTCTTGGGAAGAGACAGAAGTGCCCCCGGGGAGCCTGCAGGGAGGGGCTTGAGGAAGGTGTCAGGGAAATGTCTGGAAATATTGACCTGGGACCTACTGGGCAGAATCCTTCCCATAAAAAAGCCAAAGCCTCCAAGGCAGTGGGACTATTTTTTAAAGAAGAGCCCTAGAGATGGGTTCTGGTCCAGCTGCTAAGAGAACCTAAGGGGGAATGGGAAAAACACCAAAACAACAAAATTCTCCCCATTGCACATCTTTTTGGGGAAAATGTGAAAAGAGGGTAGCATGGAAGGCAGGGAAGCTGACCTCCATAATAATAATAATATTAGTTACATTGCATTCTATACCAGATTGCATTCCGATAAAACCAATAAACATGCCAACACAACACTTGACAATATTTCATAGACATAAAACTCCTTGAAATGGGCAGTGATCCAAGAGGAATTAAACTAACTGCCAACAAACCAGTTAAAAAGTTCAAGTTAACTGACAGTTCTTCTGGTTTGCTATTAAAAATGAATTCAGTAATGCATCTCTGCTCTTGATGTGGGTTTTAAATTAGTCAGAAATATTTTTTAAATTATATTTTAGCAATGTGATTGCTCTAGAATTCTGCTCCAGTTTCCATATGAAAATTGTGTCGTCCCCCCTACATGGTGTTTATCACAGTGCACTTATATTTCCCTCCCCCCAGTTCTTTTTGGATAAGAGACTATAACTTCTCATTTTTTTGATAATGTAATCTATTTTCTTTATTGGACACGTGGTGATATCTGTGTGTACATCTTCTGCTAGGTTGCCTGAAGTATGTAGATGGAATAAATAAAAATGTTGGCTTCATAAAATTCCATGAGTCACTCTACTGCTTCCTTTCTGACTCCTAGACCTAGTTTTCTTAATGGTGTTTACTTCTGCTTTATTTCATACCACTGCATTTTTCAGTCATTACATTCTATTTATGGTATATGGCCAGCTTCCTCTTGTAAAGGTAAAGGTAAAGGTTCCTCCAAACAGTTAAATCCAGTCATTTCTGACTCAGGAGGCTGATGTTCATCTCTGTTTGTAAGCCAAAGAGCTGCCGTTTGTCCGTAGACATCCTTCCGTAGACATCCTTCTGTGGTCACGTGGCCAGCATGACAAAACATGCAAGCACATGGGACGCAACTACCTTCCCACTGAAGTGGTGCCTATTTATCAGCTTCAATTTTTATGTGTTTTCAAACTACGTTGGTAGAAATTGGAACAAACTACAGGAGCTCACCCTGTTGCACAGATCTGAACTGCCAACCTTTCGATCAACAAGCCCAGCGACTCGGCAGCTCTACCTGAGCTTCTTGTATAGCAGCACAAAAGCTTCCTGTTCCTTCTCCTTCAGCATCTGCAGTTGGAACACAGACTTGAGTTCAAAAGTGCAGACTGGTTAAAAGATCTGATGTACACCTGGGGAATTGATACAATGTTGTCTGTGGGACAAGAACGAAGGTGGGCCATTTCCAGGAACCTGGGCCTGATTTTCTATCCCTCCAACTCCAAAAGCAAAAAAGTAAGTGGCCAGATATCCATTTCTAGTTTGATAAAAATGCCTCTAGTTTAATGTTGGAAAGACTGGGGGAAGGGGGAGACAAAATTATATAGAAGTCCTGTGAAGTCTTCCAGGAACAGCAATTAAGCTGTTCTTGGCAGGACATTTTTTTTTTAAAAAAGAAGGGTTAAAAACATCAGTTGAATGGAATGTATTTATTTTTATTTATTTCCTGGATTTTTGCACTGCCCCATTAGTGTGAGGTTAACAAGCACATCTACAAAAGTAATATAATACAACAAAACAAAATAACATGGAATAAAGTAAATGAAACCAAAGACATCCTAAACCTGGCAAACCAAGTGTTCAAGTGACCCATAGCAACTTTTTGCAGAGTCTTACATGACTCACATGACTAAACTAAGGGCTGAGTGATAGAAACTTCAACCAAGCACCTTTGGTCCAGAATATGACTGCCAGGTTAGCAAGGGGAATAAATACAGGTAAATACCACCATATTTCCCTGAGTTTGCCTGACCTACACTGGCTTTATATATCACTTTCAATGTCATGGTTCTATCATACAATGCCCTAAATGGTCTGGGGCCTCATAATGTGGCAGAACACTTACGCTCTGGTGGGACTGCCCATCCTACTCATTTCTCCCATGGTGGACGGCTAAGGGCATTAACCACAAGGGAGGCCTGGAAGGAGCAAACAAGGGCCTGGTCCTTCTCAGTGTTTACACCCCACCTCTGGAATGAGCTACGAACTGAAATTTGCCTGGCATCTTTGAAGAAACAATTAAAAACATACCTGTCTTTTCAACATGTGAAAAGATATAGTGGAACTGGAAAAGGCGCAGAAGAGAGAGACTAAAATGATTACTGGGCTGGGGGAACCTCCCTTATGAGGAAAGGCTACAGCGTTTGGGGCTCTTCAGTCTGAGGTGGGATATGATTATGACATTCAAAATTTTGCATGAGTAACGCATAAGTAATACATGAGTAAAGTGGATGGAGGGACGCGCTTCTCCCTCTCACAAAATACCAGAACTAGGGGACTTCCACTCAAATTGTCAGTTGGGAGAGTGAGAACAGATAAAAGAAAATTCTTCTTTACCCAGTGTGCTGTTAGTCTGTGGAACTCCCTGACACAGGATGTGGTGATGGCATATGGCCTGGATGCCTTCAAAAGGGGATTGGACAGATTCCTGGAGGAAAACTCCATCACAGGTTACAAGCCATTATGGGAATGTGTAAACTCCAGGCTTAAAACCAGGGTACTTCAAGAGCCAGATGCAGAGGAGTGGTATCAGGAGACACATATCTAGTCTCGTGTGCTCCCAGAGGCATTTGGTGCGGCCACTGTGAGATACAGGAAGCTGGACTAGATGAACTCTTGGCCTGATCCAGTATAGCTCTTCTTATGTTCTTATGTAGGGATGGGCACAAAACAAAAAATGAAATGCTGTTTCATTGTGTGATTAGGTAACAAAATGAAACAAAAAGAAATGACACAAGGAAGCAGCATTTTGTTACAGATGAAATTGTTTTGTTTTGTTTTGTTGTTGCTGTTGAAATGAAGCATTTCGTTCCATCTGTAAGCTGCTTTGGGAAGGAAAAAAGTTTTTTAGAAAAGCTCTGGGCTTTTTTTAAAAAAACATTTTTTCCTCCCTCAAGCCCCACCTGCCAGTTGATCAGCGCTGGAGTGGGGAAAAACTTGTTGATCAGCTGGCAGATGGGGCTTGGGGGGGAGGGAAATTTTTTAAAAAAACAGCCTGGGGCTTTTAAAAAAACTTTTTTCCTTCTGCCACTTTCCAGACTTATGTTTACATTTGCCAATTTAAGAATTGGCAAATGTTTGCTCTTTTATTGAACTGCCAACTTTTAATTTGTCTAATATTGGTTTAATTTGTTTCATTAACTTTGTGTGTTTGATTATGTTGCTTTAACTCTGCAATTGTTGTAAACCGGCTGGGGTTGGGTGGGGTAGGGTGGGATTGAGGGTAGCTTCACTGTGGTGGGTTACTCACATGGTTGGAGCAACTGCCTGGCCCTACCCACCCAGGCTGGTCATTACTCTCTCCCAAATAGAAGGACTATAGAAGACTTTCTGTTTTGGTTGGCATGCTTGTGTAGGCCATCTTGTGTGATTCCATGCGTTCTGAAATTCTAGCAGCCAGATTGGATTCCCTGGCACTGACCCCTTGTTTCTTAATGTCCAGTTAAGTGACAGCTATTTGTGGATCAGCCTTCACACTGGACTTGCAACATTTTGAGATGATCTTCTGGAAAATGTTAGCTATGTTCTGATTGCAATATATATTGGATTGATCCATGTTTCAAAGGTCCAGGCAGCTATGTTGTGATCTGAAAAGGAGTTAAAGCAACCACAAGATAATTCTGTGTGCATAAACCGGTTTTCAGTTTGCTGTAATGTTGGCTTTTCCGCTGTTGTATGCCACTTTGGAAGTTGGTGTGAAATACATTGGAGTGTATCAAGAACAGATTCCCTAAGAATCTTTGTACATCCTGGAGTCCGTGGATAAAGAACATCATTGCAATATTTGTGTGGCTATTTGGTGTGTTCCTATTCATTTGAACTGCATATTTCAGTGGAACCCTAAGTTTCATTAAGACAGGGATGAATGGTACTGTGAGTGTAGTGAGGAGACCTGAATCATTTGCATAGCAGTGGTGAAACCATTCCTTAAACTATCCTTCTCATAACTTTAAAGTCCTATTTGGGTTACCACGGGTCACTTCATGGGACAAAACACATAAGATTGCCACAGTGTCCTTATGCAATTTAGCATGCATTTGCATTTTTTCAACATTTCCTAAGCTAGTGATGGTGAACCTATGGCATGGGTGCCAAAGGTGGCACTCGGAGCCCTTTCTCTGGGCACCCGACATCGCCCCTTCACAGCCACCTGTATTCAAGTTAAATGGCTGTATTGGCACTTTGCAGAAATAATATTGGGTTTTGAATTGCAATTTGGGCACTCGGTCTCTAAAAGGTTCGCCATCACTGTCCTAAGCCATACAGCAAAGAAGTGGGGATGATTAATCAATTATTCTATCTAGCACAACAGCCCGCCGGTGGGTACCGAGCTGCTACAGAGCCATTTTAAAGTTCCAGACACGTTTTTGTTACAGATGCCACACTAGGAAGAGTGTTCTGCAAATGTCTTCCGTCTTGTTTCCTTAAGGGAAAAAGTACCCTAGGTGGCTGTTATGACTCCCCCAATGCTTGAAAAGTAGTGAGGTTGCTATACATCATATCATGTTCGTTTTCAATAACTGGCTCTCAATTCAAGAGGAAATGTGTATGTTTTAGTCCTCTCGCCCCCAACCCAATTCATTCCTGGTTTGATTCATTTCTTTGTGGAAAGATACCTTCACCTAGAGTTGCACATTTTCCATATTTTGTCATAGAAGAACATGCTTTGATCTGTCAACCAAAATTGTCGTTCTCCATTTTAATTGGATGTAGCCACTGGAGGCAGTTCTTGCTTGCTTGAGTATGGAAAGTCATGAAGGAAGTTCAGGCTTTGAGCAGTCAGGTTCAGGGCAGCTAATACTTCTGTGGACAAATTGTTGGCAGCCAGACATTGAGAAAATTACTATTTTTCCAATGACGTTTCTTCCACCAAAGCCTTATCTTAAGGGGATGAATGTCCGTCTCCCTCTTAAACCCCAAAGCAACACAATCGCCTGTTAAGCTGTCACTGTGTGATGTCACTCTCTGAACAGCTTTGGCAAGGCTGTGAAAGCAATAGGTAGCTAAGCTGTTGAAAAGGACTCCATTTCAGCAGAAGGTGTGAATGGGTTTAAGGCTTCAGTCTCAAGCTTGCAGGTTGTGATGAAAGCTGTCATGATGGATGCTGGAGAAACATATGCTTTGAATCAAAGTTTAGTCGGCTCCCCCGAGTTGTTATAATGCTCAAGCCAAGCAGTTGGTAAGATTTGGGGAGGAGGGTTCTTGCTTTAAAAGGGTAAAAGGCAGAAATAAAATATATTTCAGATGGAATGCTGGAAGCAGTGAAATTGCTAATATGGATTCTCCTGGTTGAAGTAACAGCTGAGCTCGGAGAGGAGTAATAGTGATTCTAATATGGACAGTGATACAGAACAAGAAAAAAAGGTGAGGGTGAAATCCTTGATTAAGAGCCCAACCACACTTGCCAAAAGAATCCCTCTTATACCATTTTAATGTTAATTGGATAAGTTCAAAAATTTCCATTTACACAATGCAAGGCTAACACACATTCATTTGCCCTGGAAATCAGTTTATTTCCTCCTTGCCCAGGGGGTTGATTTTAAAAAGAGCAATCATGCATTGCTTCATTCCTTATCATTTCAGCATGTGTGAACCTTGCTGTGCATTTATTTACTTTATGAAGGGGACAGTTTTTTTTTTACTTAAATCCTTAATTTTTAAAAAGGGGATATTGATAAATTGCTAATAGCATCTGCCACATCTAGCACAAAGGGCGTTTATACACGACCCCTAAGCTGCACTGCAAATGGCTCTCAGCTCCGGAGCTTAGAAATGTTTTCCCACCAGCTCCGGAGTTTGGAGACAATGAAGTGCGACCCTGCCCACTTTAGCGTGACTGTTCCAGCGCACTTTCCTTGTACCTTCTCTTTGGAGGTGAAATTTTTTTTGATGCGGATAAGAGTGCCGGGCTCTCCTGGCTTGTCTGTTGTTTTTTTGCCTCCCGCCCCTTTAAGAGCTCCTTGAGACGGAATCAGGAAGTAACGGGGCTTGTGGCAAGTTCGACCGCACCGGCAGGTTAGTAAAGGCTTCTTTTGTCCTCCCCCCCCTCACACCGACAGGAGCAGGAAGTGCTGAGGGGTGGGGACGCAGGAACAGAAACGAACCCCCAAGATCTCTGGTCCGAATTTAAGGGACCAGCGGATCTTAGGGGTCGTGTGAAAAGGCCCAAAAACAACATGAGTGAGACAGCATCACCCTTGTGAGTGAAAGAGGACTTGAACAGAGACAGGAACATTTCCTGGTTTGAACTGTAAAGAAAGGGGTGTTGCATTTTTGTTTCCTCTCTCTTTTATAAATCATGCTCTTCAAAATATTTTGCAAGTCTTTTAAAACCTGCTTCCCCCTCCTAGTGCTGTTCAAAAGAGAAAGGAAAAATGAAAACCATGAACTAACAAAGAGATAGGCAGGGAAATAAGGAAAAGGGTACAACTGAAGAATGAACACTCAGTTTTATAAACTAAGTGGTAGATGGGATTACTCCATTAATTCTTCTTTCACACGCCTCTGTCACTTTTATATCTACAACAGGTAGAATAGATTCTAGTAGATGAGTTAGAGGATATTGACAGAGAACATGTTCTCTAGGCTACAAACACAGAGGGAAAACCCTAGTGAATATAAATCTATTTGTAATTCAGTAGCAACTTTACAAAAGGGAAAAGGGAGGACAGATTCACAGACCTGTGTGAGTAGTAATAATTGTGTGCTGTCAAGTTGATTTCAACTTATGGCAACCATTTGCAGAGCTTTTCAGGTAGAAACTATCAGACATGGTTTCTTATTCTTCAAGTGCCATGTCCTCGTAGAACATTGGTGATAAGTAGCCTGAACTGGTTTCTATCTAAAGCTATTCTAAACAGAGCAGCTGTGCTCACTGCAGACCATTGGCTTTAGTTCTCAAGCTAGAATGTTCTTCTATGCTCTGGGCCATGCCAGACATGGTTTACCATTACATTTTTCTGGGGAGTGTCCTGGGACTGTACAGATTGTCTAAGGTCACACAAAATGGCTGTACGTAGAGGAGGCAAAGTGAGGAATCAGACTCCAAATCTGGCTCCACAGCTAGATGCCCCAACTCACTGAGCTATCTAGCCAGGCAGACTGAACATATTCTGATATTGGGTGGGGAGCAACTCTTCTTGGAGTTTCATTCAAATCATCTGAAATGCACAACTATAATTAAGTTGCATTTAAGGAATCCTTATCTGAAATGCACAACTATATTTAAAAATACTAAATAGAACAAAAGCTGTGTAATTTTTCTTTTTTGGTAACTTAATATGTGTTCCACTTTTGTTACTATTAATGGAACTCTGTCTCTGTCTCTCTTTCTCTTTCTCTCTCTCTCTCTCTCTCTTCTCTCTCTCTCTCTCTCTCTGTGATGTTCCCATCTTAATTATCTCTAGACAGTAGCTTTTCTCAAGGCCAGCAATAAAAAATATCTTAATCATAAGCATGTTAACTTGAAAGCAAGCTCTCATGCTTACAGTAGAAGTTGCTTCCTCATAAGGGTGTTCAAGACCAAAGCTTCAAGGTCAACAGCAGTGGAGTTGTCTCTGTATCAGATAGCTAACAGAGATCTAAGTGACTACAAAAGCTGAATATTAATATCTACACTTAATTAAAATGTTATGATAGCATAGTCCCAAGATTTCAGCTTCAGCTTCTGTATTGTGGGGTTTATAAATAACAAATTTGCTAGAAATATTTTTTTCTGACCTGTTCCTCTACTCCTTCGTTGTATGGTTTAACAAACATACCTGTTTGTTTCATTTCTAGGCTGAATTCCCCCGGGTATCTTTTGTATGTGTATATCCGATATATCTCCAATAAATGTTTATTGTCATTTAGAAGGACAGGAGAAGACCCCAGCTTCATGTTAGAAACTCCCTTAATCAGAGTTCAGTAAATGGGCTGGCAATCTGATTCCACATAGTCCAGCTGCCTATGTAATGTGTGTCTTAAAGCTTTTTGAAAGTTTCATTGATTGAATTGGGCCTTCTCTAACTGCAAGGCACATTGCAGTTAGTGTAGGCCAACTTGAATCAATGGAACTCATGAAGGAATTGACTCCTCAAATCCTAATGATTCGGCCCATTCTAGTGCTATTTAGTATGGTAAGCAATAGGATTTCGGCCTTTCTAATCCAAGGACTGATTAAAAATGACATAAAACTTGAGACATTACGACTGAAATACTGTACCTCTAAAATGTTGTAGAAGGAACACTTGAAAGTAAATGCTCTTTTTAAACCTAAAAAGGAACTGTAAATATTGACAGGCAATGCCTGATTACTCATCATCCTTGAGAAAAAAAATAACACATGAAATGCCTCCAAATTCTGTCATAGAATCATAGAGTTGGAAGAGACCTCAAGGGCCATCCAGTCCAACCCCCTGCCATGCAGGAACCCCCATCACAGTATTTCCGACAGATGGCCACCCAGCCTCTGCTTAAAAACCTCCAAAGAAAGAGACTCCACCACCCTCTGTGGCAGCATATTCCACTGCTGAACAGCTCTAACCATCATGAAGTTCTTCCTAATGTTCAAATGGAATCTCTTTTCCTGTAGTTTGAAACCATTGCCCTGAGTCCTAGTCTCTGAAGGCATGGAAAACAAACCTGTTCCCTCTTCAATATGACATCCTTTCAAATATTTAAACATGGCTATCATACCCCCCCTCAGCCTTCTTTTTGAAAGGCTAAAAATTCCCAGCTCCCTAAACCGTTCCTCATAAGACATTTCTTCCAGACCATCAGCCATCCTGGTTGCCTTCCTCTGCACCTGCTCGAGGTTGTCAACATCCTTTTTAAATTGAGGCACACAGAACTGGACACAGTACTCCAGGTGGGGTTTGACCAGAGCAGTGAGACCAGTGTTGTTCAGACTCTTTATAAATGCCTTGGATGCTTGCGGAGGGGGTGTTTCCCAGATTTATAAAGGATAGCAGTTTTGGAAGGGGTAGCTGGCTAATAGTTCAGAATAGAGATGGGCATGAAGCCTGATGAGCTGCTTCCTACAAAGCTGTCAGTGTGGCACCACAGGCAGTGCCCTCCCTGGACCAGATGGACAACTCATCAGATGGTCCAAAAAAATCCCAATCCCATCTCCTCATCACAGTGGTCGGCTGCTAGAGAAGGCACAGATGGGCTGCCCAAACTCTTGCCCTGCAGTGTCATGCTGACAGCATTGTACAAGTTATGTTTCACACCCATCTCTAATTCAAAAGAAAGAAATAGGATTCAGGTTGACCTAAACAGACTGGGAAACTGACCCATGCAAATAAAATAATTTTCAACTGGCAAAAATGTTCAGTTTTACTTTGATAAAAGGCAGGGAAAAAACAGATGCACAAATGTAAGATGGGAGATAGCTGGTTTGGCCAGCAATAGTTGGCTTTCACATGGCACTTGTGAAAAGGATATAGTGACTTAAACATGAGACAGCAAAAAGCAAATGCAAAATTTGATTCCATTAGCAGAAGTACAGTGTCCAGATCAAGGGAAATAATGGTACCAGTATATTTTGCTTTAGTTACACCTCACCTGGAATACTGTGCCTGGTTCTGGGAACCACAGTTTAAGAAGAATATTGAAAAGCTAGAATACGGCTACAGGAGGATGATTAAGATGATAAAAGGTCTGGAAACCAAGCCCTTTGAAGAATGGCTGAAAGTGGTGGGGTATGCTTAATATGGAGAAGAGAAGTCTGAGGGGTTATTTGATAGCCTTATTCATATATTTGAAGAGTTGTCCTATGGAGCAAACGTCTTATCGTTCCAGAAGTGAGGAAGTGAAGCAATGGATTCAAATATTAGAAAAAAGATTTCACCAAAACGTTAGGAAGCACTTCTTATCACTAAGAGTTGTTTGACAGTGAAATGAATGGCCTTTGAGGGGGTCAGACTCTCCTTCACTGGAGGATTTTAAAGGCTGGATGGCCACGTCATGGGTGCTGTGGATGTGGGTTTCCTGCTTTGGCAGGGGGGTAGGATAGAGTGACCATGGAGCCCGTTCCAGTCTTACAGTTCTAAGATTCAGTGATTCTATACTTGTTTTATTACCTTTGAAATGTCAGTTATATAAATCCTTGCCTGCCAATAGCTAATATAGTTATTGGATATTCCATGCTGTGAAGTCATAACTAACATACAGTGATCCTAATAGAGATTTCAAGGGAAGTCAGATTTTAATGAGTGATTTTACCAGATATACACACCCTTGTCTGGTGAGCTTTGACAGCTAATGCCTTCCGTAATCCATAGAAAAAACATAGAAAAGTGGCCAATCTAGGATTCAAATCCATGTCTCCTGAGTAGTGATTTTCACTTCTTTCCCGACGTTTCATTTTGTTTATTACAAAATGAATTTTTTAAAAAATTGTTTCATATTTTGTTTTGTTTCATTTTTAATTATTTTTTGCACTGGTTGGTTGGCAGTATTTAATTTTTTTTTTACTTCTGCTGACCAGCTGGCAGGTGGGGAGGCCCATTGGCGGTTTTTAAAATTTGTATTTTTCCCGCTGATTAGCTGGTGTGCGGGGAGGCCGGTCAGTAGTTTTTTTCTCCTGCCGACCAGATGGCATACAGGAAGGCCGGTCAGTGGTTGTTGTTTTTTCTCCCACCGACCAGCTGGTGCATGGGGAGGCTGATAGGTGGTTTTTTTCCTCCTGCCGACCAGCTGGCATGCAGGTTGTCAAAATAAATAATAAATAATGAAAAATGAAATGGAACAAAAAGAAAATTCCCATTTCGTTTTGTTTCATTTTTAATGGCACTTTGTTTTTGTTTTGTTAGGAAATGAAATGAACCCCCCCCCAAAAAAAATTCATTTCATGCCCATCTCTACTCCTGAGTCCTCATCCACCATCACTCTTCCCACCACACCACATGAGGTGCAACATGCTCATTACCCAAAACTAATTATGCTAAGGATTTGATAACCACTTTTTAATGGAATCCCCTTCAAGCCTTCTCCACATGCCTGCAGATGTTTTGCCCCCCCAGAAGAAATAAAGACACAAGACAAAGTTTATGGAGTTAATATGGCCCGCAATTTATTTATAACATTATTTAACTGTAAAGAATAACTGCAAATAAAAGAGGGCCTGTGCCGTGGGGCAAGTGGTAGATAATTCTATGTTATAATTCATCAGCACCTCTGCTTGATAATAAGAAATTAAACTGGCATGAAAGAATAATGCCTTTGGTAAGATGCCAAACAGTAACAACGCCATCTTACCCTCAATTCTCATAAACACTGGCAGCCCTCATTACCTACCGGGGGCTCCTTTTTACCAATAAGAATTGACATCCTAGTTTAAATTTTTATCCATGAGGGCTGCCAACACCAAACAGGTGCTGTATAACAGAGGTGCCTACTTAATTAACAAAAACTGCTTGCTCTAACCGCCAATTGCGACCGATCAAGGAACTATTTAATATCACCCCACCGCGCCACGTAGATGATGGGATGGGCGAAAACACGCCGCTGCTCTACAGCCAATTTGAGCAACGGCCAAAAATTCCCATCTGCCCCCGAAGCGACCACACTATAGGGCGGGAGGGAGGGGAGCTGTCAAACCTGCGCTGGCTGCGGGCGGGGAGCGTACATCGCCTTAAATAGGCTGCTCCCCACCACGCAACCAGCGTACGGGCACCGGACTTTGCACCCGCCCCCTTCTTCGAGGCGGCAAAGAAGCCCCGCCGAAGACGAGGGCTTCGAGCGGAGCCTCCATTGAGAGGGAACAAGTCTGTCAGATGCATGAGAATAAACTATGGCAGGCTTCCAGCCTTCAGATCCCCCCCCCCCAGGCCAAGTGTGGCAAAAATACATTGTCGGCTCACACATTTCTACTTTTCTGGTGGTAGTTTAGTATTATATTCATAATTTAATATTAAATTAAATTTATATCTGGAAATCTAGTAGCATTTTTGAGAAGCTCAGGAAAACAGGTACACAGTTGCACTCTGACCCATAGGTACAGAATTCACAGTGCAGAGATAAAGTGTTTAATTCTTTTATAACCAGTCATTCCTTCTTTTCTAATGTCTCTATTTGTTTTGCAAACATTAATCTTATTTGCAGTTAATTACACAAATTTGCTGCTCCAAAATGTCCTATTCCAAATCTCCCCCCACCTCATTTAATTTGCATTTTTTCCTGTCTAAATCTATAATTTCTCTTTTGAAGTAGGGTAATAAGAATGGCACACAATTTCCCAAGTATATTCACATTGTAGACATTTACAATAATGATGCAATATTTCATGATTTATTGCCGGCCTATTTCTTTGCTCTTTATTTATGTATTGGATTCGTTCCCCATCTTTCTCCCATGGTGGCTTATAGGAAAAGTGAACAAAACAAATACAATTTAATATGAAATAAACACAAGTATAGAAATGCATTTATGCCCCAATGGTCCAGTGCATTTCTTAGCACAAGGACTAGAGATCAAGGAACTGCTTTTATGTTGCTGTAATATAATTTATCTAGGGGTAGCCAAGAAAACTCTATGGACATGGGGTGACAAAGAGTCGGTCATGACTGTAATGACACAACACACACACACACACACACACACACACAAGTCCTAGTAAACTCAATAGCCAGAACTCTGTGGTTACTCTCATGCATATATGTTATAGGGATTGACAAACCTTTGAGGAGTGGGTTTAGTGTCCCAGTTCATTGCTAGGGTTAGCCATTTCTACATTCCTGGTGAAAATTTAAGATTACATTATATTTATTTCTGGAGAAGCTAGTAGCAGTGTTGGTCATTGTGTAGTATTGGTTATTCAATTCTTTTTTAAAAAACAAACCCTCTAGCTTGTGAGCGTGGCATGTTGTGTTTCCGTATTCAGACAGAATTCAAAATGCCACTAAATGGCATGCCTGGAAGCTGAATCATGGCAACTAGACACCTTTTCTTGTTAGATCAAAACATTTCACTACTCTTCCAAGTAGCTTCTTGGTAGGAGATCTCCAATTTAAACTCCACAGTGGTTTCATTTCACCCTGGTCTGGATAGGCTCCTTAGATGGACAATGACCAGGGGTGTGTTAAAATCACACCTCTGGAGCTCTTCCCACATCTATTAAACATTTATCCCATCAATCTCTCTCCTTTACATCCCGTAATAGAATTAGATAATTTCCCAGAGAATATGAAAGCAGATTTTGACAAATAATGAGAACACAGGTTATTAGAATAAAAGATTGGATTGAGAGGATTGTAGTGAAGAACACATAATAGAAATTTTGGGAATGGAAAAGTTACCGTGGTTTAAATACAGTAGTATACAACTGAAATGTTGAATTAGAAAATGGGTGAAAAGGAAAGGCAAATGCAGAGAGCTTACACAGTTTGAAGATATGGTGTTACAGAAAGAAAAAGAAGATGCAAGTAAAAGAATGAAGGGAAGGATAAGTAAAATTTATAAAATATTAATAGAAGTAGAGGACAAGGGGTTTTGAAAATGCTACGGGAAGCTGATTTGGGAGAGGAAATAAATATTAAGACGTGGAAGAATATTTTCTTTCTTTCTTTCTTTCTTTCTTTCTTTCTTTCTTTCTTTCTTTCTTTCTTTCTTTCTTTCTTTCTTTCTTTCTTAGGTTTCTACTAGATTTATTAGATTTCTATCTAGCAGCAAGGCCAATCTGTGTAGTTTGCAACAATAACACAGTGTATACAATAATTAATAACTAATAAAAATAAAGAATAAATCTAAACAGATTAAACAACAGTTGAATGAGTGTGTTCAATAGACATGAATGATCAGATTTTTTGTTTTATTATTTTAGGCACAGTATATTTGGCAATACACTTGACTTAGAGGAAGATCAGATCACATTGTACAACACATTCATGCAGAACACCATGAAATCCCAAAAGGTTCACATACTTTTTCTTGCAATTGTAGATGCTAAATAACACTGGTGGGATGATTGACTCCTGTGGAGCCCCACATTTGAGGGTCCAAGGGATTGACTGCATCTCACCAATTTCCACTCTCTGAAGATGCCAAAGCGAGATCCACCAGCACACCAAGATCTCTTTCCTGATCCGTCATGGATAGCTCATAGCCCATGAGTTGATAGATAAAGTTTTGATTTTTTTGCCCCAATATACATTACTTTACACTTTCCTACATCGAAACACAATTGCCATTTCACAGCCCATTCTCCCATTTTGTAATCCTTCTGGAGCTCTTCACAATCTTCTCTGTTTTTTACTACATGGAAAAGTTTTGTGTCATCTGCAAACATGGCCACCTCACTGCCTATCCTTGTCTCCAGGTCTTTTATGAACAGATTGAAAAGGACCGGTCCCAGGGCACAATACTTTTCGCCTCTCTCCATTGTGAAAATTGCCGATTCACATTTACTCTTTGTTTCCTGGATTTCAACCAGTTCTCAATCCATAAGAGAACCTGCCCTCTTATCCCCTGACTGTGCAATTTTCTCATCAGCCTTTGGGAGGGATTTCTGAAAATCAAGATAGACAATATCTTCAGGTTCACCCAAATCCACATGCCTGTTGACCTTTTCAAAGTATTCTAAAAGGTTTGTCAGGCAAGTCTTACCCTTACAGAAGCCATGCTGATTTCCCCTCAGCAAGGTTTATTCTTCTATGTGTTTTAAGATTTTCTCTTGGATGAGGGTTTCCACCATCTTCCCTGGGACAGACGTAAGGCTAACTGGCCTGTCATTTTCCCGGGTCTCCCCTCCATGACCTTGCTCATAAAAGGAACAGTTGAGACTGGGGGAGCCCTGCCCTCAAGGAGAGACCCATTAATTATTGGTGTGGCACATTATGTGGTTACCAGCCTGGCTGCTTTTATGAGCCAGACAGGGCAAGGATCTAAGGAGTCAGTGATGGCCCTACAGTGTTCAACCCTTCAGATTCATATGAACTGACAAATTAGTAATTTTGAATGAATTTTACAATTCATTTTTTATTTTTTCCCATCTCTATTTATTACTTATTTATCTCAGCTGCCTGGAGTTCCTTTATTGGCTAAAGGGAGATAGATAGATAGATAGATAGATAGATAGATAGATAGATAGATAGATAGATAGATAGATAGTCTTTTAGTTGTGTGTGTGTGTTGTGTCATTACAGTCGTGACCGACTTTTTGTGACTCCATGTCCATGGAGTTTTCTTGGCAGGAATACTGGAGTGGCGTGCCAGTTCCTACTCCAGGTACCTACAGCGCCTGGTATTCCCTGGTGGTCGAACCTGCTTAGCTTCAGAAATCAGGCGAGATCGGATGTGCTTAGTAACCACTGATAATGTAATCCTTCAAAAATAAAAAACTCTGGTCTGGAGATACCAAATGTACATAAAGCTATGATCAAGCTTTGATTTTTCTGAAATCATGTTCTGCCAATACCAACATAATTACTATTAACCATGCCTAGAGAAGCATGACCAGCCCCTCCTCATCTGTTATAGCTTTCTAGAGAGTGGTGTGCTTTAAAAGGATACATTTTGGGGATTCTTCCTCAAACATAGAGCCTACACGTAAAGCAGGGGTTCCTCCTTGGCAGACAATTCACACTCCATGTGGAGGCAGCAGAGATGGAAGGGGTGGGGCTACTCATACCTCTCAAAGCTTGTCGATGACGACTGCAGACATAATAGATGAATGTGGCTTTAATCAGCAAGATTTTACAAAAGTTAGAGATGTTGGGGAGAGGGCTGACAATGGATGCTCAAGTCATGAGGTCTTCATGGTCAGACTCAGAATATTAAGAACTGGGGAGAATCAGAAGAGGCTGGACTAGATATTGCACACAGCAGGTTATATCCTGAATGGCTGATTTTCAACTTCTACAATTGTTTCAAGATGGCTGGTTCCTATTGTACAATAGCTCCTCTTGCCCTGGAATTTATAAAATCCACTTTTTAACTTGCTGGTTTAAATGGGAGACATTCCCTGGTTGGGGCATAGGTAGAGTGGTACCCAAATTATGCACTGCCCCCCCCTTTTAAAGCAATCTCCAATAGTATCAGGATGTATATGATGCATTATTCCCAATGGAGGCATGAGAGAACATAGTTATACATGCACGTATAAGTTATACATGTGTGCATAATCCAGCAATGATTTACTGTTGTACAAAAGGTTGTAGCCTGGCATCTGTAATTACAATTCCTGTTGACACAGCATGCAGATCATGGCTATTATCTTTCCTATATTACAAATGCTAATTTCTTGTTAACATAGCTGTCTGGCAACTGTTTCTTTGGGTTGTTAAGATTTAGAGGAAATTGGAAATGGGGGGGACAACGAGCAGCTTCACGGGGTGAAAGGAAAGCAAATGAAAAGCAATTATGTCAGGATCGGTTACAGACTGCCGGTGACACGGATGTCACATACTGATTATGGATGTTATCACAGGAGTGGTATCTGATGTAATCACTCTGGGGCATAATCACTTCACTGTTGTTTTCGTACGGCAATAGGATTAAGGGTGAATGAAAGATTCGCAATAATTCTCTTGCTATGGTTATATTCATTATGCCTCCTCTGCTTTCTCCTCGGCTTAAGTATATCAGTTTGTCACCCAGTGGTATCTTTCTGGATAAGTTACAGTTTTCATAGTTACCTTCTATGTTACTATTAGCAGTCATCCTGACTAATCTGATAATAATTCTGCAAGTGTGTGTAGACTAAATACTCTACAAACGTTTCTCTCTCCGTAGACTTTATTCTTGGAACAACAATGTCGTCACCTACTACATGAATTAAAAAATGGGTAATTTTAGGGGGGATAGCAAGAGTTTCTGTCCTTGGCTGTTTAAGAACCAGTGTTTAGGGTGTGGGGTTAAAAAAAAACTTTAATTTGTACCATTAATCAATACAGAACTCAAAAATATTTAATTGATTTACAAATAAGGCTTGGAAAGCCCTTTAGTTAAGTAGGCCGAGGTAGCTGCCTTAGGCAGCTGATGTAGAGTGCCAAGAAAGGAGATAAAATGGATAATTATATATTTTGTTACTAGTGTGTTGTGTTCTTACTGATAGAGACCAGGAGATATGCTCGTGGGGTTTTCTCCCTGTGCTCCCACTGCCGCCAAATTTCTGGCTTCAAATAGTCTGTACCTTCACCTAAATGATCAGGAAATGCTCTACCTCAGATAGCAAAGTATCGGGGGTTGGGTCTACCAAGGGATTCTTATTATCTTAATGAATTTCCCCCCTCCCATTTCTTTTGAATTTTTAAAATTGTAGATAAGGGGGAAATGGGGAGGGATAAATTGGGAATACAGAAAAAAGAAGGGGATGCAGTTTGGGCAGAACACTTAATATCAAAGTCATATTACAATTACAAATACTTTAATTCAAGCTTATGTAAACATATAAATAACCAAGCAGTTATGGCTTTTGTCATATTTTCAACTTAACCTTGCTGCTTTGGTAACCATTTATAAAACTTCTCCCAACATTCCTGATGTTTCACCTTCCGAAGTTCCTCTAGCCATTGACAATTTGTCCATTTCTGCAGTCTCAAGGATCTTGGTTATCAGCTCCTGTTCATCTGGAGCTAACTCTTTCCTGACTCTTTCTTGCCATCTGATTTACAAGACATATAATCTTAGAACTGCAGAGCTGGGAGGGATCCTTTGAATCACTGAGTCCAGCCCCTGTCAGTGAGGCACAGAGGGGACTTGGACACCAAGCCTCTGCCTCCACAGCCAGACACCTGAATCCAATATCAAAAACTGCTTTACAAACTCTTCAGACTTTCTAAGCAGATTGTCATGTGACATTTGGTTTTCTGTTATAGTTTCGAAAAAGCGATTGTGCTTTTTGAAACTGTATTTGAATCCCGAATCAAATGTGTAACACAGAAATCATTTCATGGTGCTTTGGACGCTGGCCCAAACGTTGGCTGCAACTGAAATGAGTTTATTAACATTTATTTGGTCTATGTTTTGGCTTAGTAGTGCAGGGAGCCATCCCCTCAGTAGATCATACATACCTACGTTTAGCCAGGAGTTCCTAAGAAACATTAATTGATTTTTGGAAGGAGCACTTTACTTGAAATCCCCTTCTTGAATTTCAAAATAAAATTGTGAGTTAAATAGCATTTTTCTCTCAAATGTTTTCCAATTATTTATAGACTGCTATATTTGCATTTATTGTTCTCTGTGTGGAAATGATCTCCTCAAACCCCCCCCCCCATATTTCATCTTCCCAGTCTATAACAATATGACCTTAATCTTCTTACCTCACACTACCTCCTTTCCCACCCTGTCCCACTTTCGGCTGTGTCATTATGAATGAAACAGCTCCAGCTGTTTCTCTTATTAGAGAACATCTAACATTCTTTGTGTGCCCCCCCTATGCATTGTTTTGATTTCTTTTCACTGTCTGTTGTAAAGAAATGCGTAGCACAATTAATTAAAGTGGCTGTATTCCTGCCCCAGAGGTCTGGTGTTGTTTATAAATTACTCCACAATGCTGTCAGAATTCTTGGTTTCCGCAAGATCATTTAACTGAAATATGTCTCAATTAATCTCTCTCTCTCTCTCCATAATTTACACATAATAATTAATTCATTTTAAATTTTCAAGCACCGGGATCATCACGTTGAGGCATAGGAACTTCAAGTGAGTCCTGGGGCATGAGGAACTCCTGGAATATTTAGCAGTTGAAGATTCATATGCGGATGGTGGAGACGAACTCAAATACAGCCTCTTAAAGTGAGTCAGAACAAGTGTGCATTGACTCTGGGGTAGAACCATTAAATGCATGGAAGATTTATTGCAACATAGAAACAGGCGCAATTCTCCATGTGTTTTGGGGATATGACCTTTTTTTCAGAGTAACAGTAAGAGAACGCTTCAGCTTGTCACCACTGTCTTAAACTGAAGGAAGCGGAGACTGTAGGAAGGTTTATATAAAGTTGGCTTTAGGGAGGGGCATGAAATGGAAAAAAATTGTGTTTTGTTTCATTTCATTTTGTTGGCCCCCTTGTTTCATTTTGTTTTGTTACTAAATATTTTTTTTAAAAAATTACAAAATGAAACGCTAACAAACAATTTGTTTCACTATAATGCCCCCCACCCCGGGGTGCTAGAGGAACCAAATTTGGTGGGTACCTTCCTTGGACTCTCCCCCTTAAGCCCTCCAAATTTGAAGAGATTTGGGATTCGGGGGGGGGGGAGTTAATAAATTTCAAAGTGGGTGACCCCTGGGAAAAACATTTCTAAGCACCATTTTCTGTGCTTGGAAAAACTGTTCCCGCGCAGTAGCAGCATGAACATTGCTGTGGACCTTCCTCAACCTCTCCTCTTTAAGCATACCAAATTTGGAGAGGTTTGGGTTGGGGAGGGCCAAGTTATTTCACTATAAACAGGGTGCCCCATGTATAAGAGCTTTTGTACTCTAATTTGAAAGTACAGTACTTGAAAATACTGATCCCAGGCAGACACCTAGCAGCATGAAAAATGCTGTGTTGTGGAGCATCCTCTAACTCTCCCCTTGAAGCCCACCAAGGCACAAAGGGCTTTATCAGAAGAATTTCACTCCACCAGGCAGGCAGGCAGGCAGGCAGGCAGGCAGGCAGGCAGGCAGGCAGGCAGGCAGGCAGGCAGGCAGGCAGGCAAGAATTAAATCAAGAAGGCCAAGGCAGGTCTTAGAAATACATTGGTCTTTCAGATCCCATAACATGCAGGCAGGCTCACAGGCCAAGGAAGAAGGCAGGAGTTTGCCAGAATACTCCTGCTTGGAATAATGGAATAGGAGGATTCTGGTTCTAATTTATTGGTTTTTGGAAATGGGGCCATGATTATGAGGGACAACCAAGTATATTCTTATTATGCCAGTTGAGAATGGGGGGAACTGGTACAGGTGGGTGGTGGACTGGGAATAATGTGTGGATGGAAGGAATGTTGTATTTTTTCGAGGGGGTTGGAATGGTACAATTATATAAATAAAGCCTGCCCAAATGATTTTTTAGAATGAAACCCTGCTTGATATCCCACTGATAAAACCCTGATAAAAGAACAAGACCAAAAAAGCTGTGCTGTTAAGCACAGAAAAACACACAGCTAGTTGGGTGGGGTGGGGTGGGGAGGACAGGATGGGAGAACTGGTACAGGTGGGCAGTGGACTGGTCTGGGTCTGGGAATAATGTGGGAGGGGAGGTATGTATTTTCAAGGAAAGAAAATAAAGAAGAAAACCTGCCCCAATCCCAAATACAATATAAAATTAAATAAGAAATAAGAAAGAAAGTTAGCTGGTGGGTATTGGCACTGCCACTGGCTGCTCAGAGACAGTCCAGTGACCAGTCTCTATACATACACACAGAGAAAAGCAAACCCTCTCTCACACACACTCAACAACACACACTCACACAGCTTTGCTGCAATCACAGCAGAAGAAAAAAAGCGAGTCAGTCACCCAAGCCAAGAGCTCAGCTAACTATAACTAAATCTCCCACTGCCAGAGAGAGATGTTTCTCCTCCTCTCTAACTCCCAGAGAGACCTCTCTCCTCCTCTCTAACTTCCAGATGACTCCCAGAACTGAAAGCACTCAGCTTCTTATGTACCCTGCTGCCATAAGGCAATTAACAAGCAAAACCACTCCCCCGTTCCCAAGCCAACACCCCCCCACACACAAAAAACAACCCCCAACAACCAATGGATTCCTATGGGCACCCCATTTGGCATTGAATAAATTGGTCCCCCATACCTCACAACTCTCCAAATTTGGGGTGCTTCGAGGGGAGACCTTGTGGAAGGTCTGCAGTGACTTTCATGCTACTAGGTGCCTGACATCACTATTTTCAAGGACTTTAAAATTACAAAAGTTCTCATACTGGGGGCATCCTGTTTGGAGTTGAATAACTTGGGCCCCTGTACACCAAACCTCTCCAAATGTGGAGTGCTTAAAGAGAGAGCTTGTGAAAGGTCCACAACAGTTTTCATGCTGCTATCTGCCCAGGAACAGTATTTCCAAGCACAGCTAATGGTGCTTAGAAATTTTTTTTCCAGGGGTCACCCAATTTGAAGTTTAATAACTCAGCCCCCAAACACCAAATCACTCCAAATTTGGAAGGATTAGAGGGGAAAGTCCAAGGATGGATCACAACAAATTAGGTGTCTCTAGTATCTCAGGGGACCAAGTTATAGATAAATGAATAGGTTGATTTCAATGTAAAAATGCTGATTTGTTTCATAAGTAAAGACATGGTGCGTCCTCATTTTGTTTCGTTTCGTTAGCTAACAGCATGTCATTTTTCATTTGGTGCCCATCCTTAGTTGGCTTATATAAAGTCAAAATGATTCTTCTTGCTCCAGAACAAGGAAATGCCAGTTTCTGGACTATAGGTCTCAAAGTCCTCCAGTCAAGATGACTGTGGGACCAATTCCTGGCTAGTTCAGTGTTATCTCAACCAAGGCTGGTGACCTTATTTTGTCTCAGATACAGAGAATTTGGCTGCAAACAACCATGCCAAGGGTCTCACAGTTACAAAGGGTGGAAACATGGCCAAGCTAAGAAGGACTGATACACCTGTTGGTATAAAGTAGCCCCCCTTCTGTGTGTGTGTGTGTGTGTGTGTGTGTGTGTGTGTGTGTGTGTGTGTGTGTGTGTGTGTTTGTGGGTCCAGCATAAACTTTGAGGCAAAAGGGCAGGCAGAGAGATGCTGTATTTACAGCGTTCTGTCTTGAGTAGCAGTGGTTTTCAAGGAGAATGCCCTTTCAGGTATCTTGCAAAGCAGGTCAAGAGGACCTTAAACTGAATCCTGCTGGGGAAATAAATGATGTTCCAGAGGATAGAGAGTCACCAAGTACTGGGGATGAACCTGAACCTGGAATGATAGTATACGGACCTGCCAATGGATGGGAAAAGACAGTAAGGAACCTAGTAGAGGAACTCTTCCATGACTTCCACTGTCTCCATAACAATGCACACAGCATGGGAAACAACAGTTTGAACTCATAATAACATAGGAAGACATATATGTTTTAATACATGTTACTGAAACTTCGTATGAGACTCATAGTTGGAATGTAGCTACTATGCAGTATAACTTAGTGGAAAGGAAAGCCCTAAGTTGGAAGAGAGAAGGAATTGCATTATATGTAAAGGATATATGTCTTTCAGGAGATCTACGATTTGGACATGGGATATTTGTGGAGGGTATTTAGGTAAAAATCAAAGCTGATGGGAAGAACAGCTACATCACTGATAAGGTCTGCTATAGATCTCCAAGCCACACTGAACACTTGGATGATGCACTTGGATGATGCACACTGAACACTTGGAATAGCCTCCTGACAGTGAGAGTGATTTGACAGTGGAACAGATGAAATATTCATCCAAACAAGATGTATGGCTTGCATTGATGTGGGTTGTAATCATGGTCCCTTTTCCCCAGTGATCCACCATCTTGTACTCCAAGTTTCATAGATGTTCGTTTTCTGGCAAAGTCATCAATATACTTCTGAATTTAATCTTCACACCATCTCCCTCCTCCTACCAATTCACCTTCCTTCTCTCACAGGATCTCTCCAGGCTCTGCCCTGTCTCCATCTCTTCTCTCTTTCCCCTCCCTTGATGTTGCCTCTCCTGTCCTTTTCATAACTCTACCATGAGGTGGGTCTTCTGCCTCCTAAAGACTCACCCCACAATGTTCCATGCAGCCAAAAAGCATACCAAACCAAATCAATACACCAGTTCCCAATGGAAGGAAAATAACCCTGAAGTCAAAGAGTTTGATTCAAGTCTCCTGTATTGTAGGTTCTTTAAACTAATCAAAATCAATGGGTGACAAAACTATCTCGTAAACAGGAGCAAATAGGATGTATGGATGGATTCTCCTTTCCAGGAAGCTTTCAAATGGAGTTCAGTTGTTTATGTCCAATTAATACGTAAACCAGTGATGGCGAACCTCCGCAGCCAATCAACCACTCAGCAGACCCAGCTTCCTTCCTTCTCTAATCTCCCAGTCATAAGGGAGAGCACAGACTTGTCTGGCCCTGCCTTTTGTCTGAGTGGGAGATCAGCCAAGATGGCTGCCATCTTTATGAACTGGGATGAACCAGTTTTTGCCCATCTCTACTGTGGACTAAGAAATATATGTGATCTAACAGGTTGGATACAGCTCTGAGTTTATTGTATGTTATGGAGGGTGAAAAGTTTCTAAATTTCCAGCTTTGGATAAATCTATTGACTGTACTTTTGAGATCAAGTGCCACTGCATCGCCTCATTTGGCTCATTCTACTGCCTGCCACTTGCCTTCTGCATTATTTCTCCTTCTCTCTTTCATACACCATTTGCTTTTGTGGCATCTTGTCTGAGATAGAGATGGGCACGGACCTTGGCTTGGAGGTTCATGCTGGTTCCCTTCCCTGGCTCCCCAGCCAATGACCCCCTCACAAGTCTGAGTGCACTCCTGTCTTCCTCTTTGTGGTTGTTCAACCAGTCCCTGGCAGTATCATGGGCTTTCCTGTCCTGCTTCCTTGTATGACCAGGCAATCAATCAAACAGGTGAGGCAGGGAAGTACTTGTTCCTGCCAAAGACTGGATGAAAAGTTGAAGAGGTGGAGGTGGAGGAGAGGAGTGTGTGTCGGCTGGTAGATGGGAATCCAGTCAGGGTGACGGGGAGAGGGAACATGCAGCACTTATGGCGCCGCACATACAAACTGGCTTCAACCCCCAAGCCAATGTTTGTGCCTATCTCTGTTCTTGGACAATAATTTTGAAACCTTCTACACTTTTGTGCCGTTCTTGGATTTGGGATCTTTCTGTACTCTTTATTTTGGGACTCATTGAAGATAATTCCTCTAATGGGACTTCAGAACATAAAAAGTTGATTTGGCAAAATCCAGTTACTAGAATCCTCCTGGCAATATACTTCCTAGGTATGTTGTGTATGATATTAGGGGACTGTAGATAAAATAAATCTTCAAGTTCTCTCTTAGGCTGGGTCTACCTTGCAATAGAATACAGTGGTACGTCTAATTACGAGTGGCTCTGCTTACGAGCAATTCAACTTAAGAGCAGAAAACTGTTGGTGTTTTAACTGCTGTCTTACAAAGTTTAGATATGGTCTGCTCTACTTACAATTTTTAAAATTAATTTTTTTAGATATGGCTGCTCAACTTACGAGTTGTTCAACTTATGATCATGCATTCAGAATGGATTAAACTCGTAAGTAGAGGTACCTCTTTACTGGGCTAGTAAGATGGGGTGTACCAGTTTGGATTAAAGCTGTATGATGTTACTTCTGATATGCCATACAGCCAACAGAGAGATAAAAGCATAAATAACAAAGCAAACCCTCACAGATAGAAAAATGGCACAACAGGCTAAATATTTTCAGTCAAGACCTGTGTCTACTGTTTTGCGCTGGTTTCTGTTTCCATGTAGCGTGTGTTTTAATGTTAAGAAGCATTAAAATGTGATTCTCTATCTGTGGTCCAAAGTGATGCAGTCCATTCTAGCATCTCAGCATGTTATCAACTTTATTCTGCTGCAGGTGTGCACCAGGTTGTCGATTTGCCTTGAAGCTATCAAGATTTTCTGTATCTTTGAGCAGTAGCAGTAACCTCTAATTTGAGGGTTGAGAATTTAGGGCTGTGTTACTTAATAGAACCTCTTACATTTGCATACTTTGAAATATTGCTCCCATAAAGTGGATCGGCCTTTGGTGAGTTACCTTAAAGGCATGTTTTCACTGCAGACATCCACTGGTTTAACAGCCAGTCCCTCACACTAGGGGACTCTGGATCCTGTTGCCCTCTGAGCAAGGAGATTGGAGCCTCCAAGAGTAACTTCTCAGTATTGTTGTCTGGGTCTGACAGCAGTTCCCCCAGATTCTTTCAGGCAACCTTAACAATTCAGTCAGTACAGGTGCAATATAAGTTTGTAGGACCAGTGTGCTTCTTCCTGAGTTGAACCACTTGATCTTAACATCTCAGGCCTTTCCAATAAAAATTTAGATTACAAGGGGTATGTGGGTTTGCCTTCACATCTTATGAACATATAAATTAGTTCACTTCAGAATGCCTGTAATGAGATGCTAAAGGCCCTTTGTAGACCTTTGGCTCACTCAGTCTACAAAATGGCCCTGGAATACAATTATAACTGTTTGGTATAGGCCCATAGAAGCAACAGTTGAAGCAATGGCAAATTGTATGGAGCAGAGAGATCCCACAAAATAGTTCAGGTATCCAAAGAGGGACAAAGGCAAAAATCTGTTGAAATGGAGGATATAAAGTATGGCTTTGGTAGGTTGGACAGAGAAGAAAGATCTGGAGCCGGTGGAGTGAGAAAATGCACCAAGCGCGTAGGTCAACACAAAGAAGAGTCTTGCATTGAAGGAAGTCCTTTAGTGCTGAGAAGTACCCTATAATTTAGAGCATGTAGTGTTTGGAACAGTGTGATTTAAGTGGCACATCTTGTACACGCCATCTCTCTACAAAATCATTCTTGTTTATAGAACACGCCATGTTGTTTCTTCCTGCCTTGACAGCAGCAACAGTTTTTGTTTTGGCCAATGCTGATTCAAAATTCTCAGCAACTCCTTTTCCTATCTCCAAAAGTGTATTTTTATAGAGAGCAGGGGTGGGCGGGTGGGGTGGGCGTAGGAAGAGAAATAGAGAGATGAAACAATATAATGGCATCTATGAGACATGAGGCGTCAGTTTGTCTGGGATATTCTGCCAATTTATTTGGGTTTCTGGCTATTGGTGTGTGTGTGTGTGTGTGTGTGTGTGTGTGTGTGTGTGTGTGTGTGTGTGTGTGTGTGAGAGAGAGAGAGAGAGAGAGAGAGAGAGAGAGAGAGAGAGAGAGAGAGAGAGAGAGAGATTCTGGCTATCTTCCTGAAACCGAAATAGACTTACAGACATATGTACAAAAGAGAGAAAAGAACAAAAAGCCCTCCAGCTTTTTACAAGTTAGAAATGGAAAGAATTAGGTGAAATAAGGCTTACCTTTTGGAACTGGAACTTTCATTACCCTATTAATTTTTAAGTGCTGGATAGGGTTAGCAGACAGTGAATGAAACATAAAGAAAGAAAGGCCTGCCAATTCCCACCACTGGAAACTGGATCAATTCTACGTTTTCACCAAGAGAGAGCAATCTAAGCACATTCTAAGAACGTTCTCATCAACCTCCCCCTCCCCAGCCAGTTATTTACAACAGTCCACGGGGACTTACTGTTCACAGTTTTTAGAGGTTATTATTTTACCTGCCTCTGAATTTGATGGATGGGCTGCAATTATTAGTTAGGGTTATAGCTGTTGATAATGTATGTTTTATGGATCATAATTTTTTTGTCTTTTGGGGTGGGTTTTTTTGGTGCAATGCTTCCTCATTCAATATGATTTCACTTAAGATGCATGTTTATATGTTTGCCAAAACATGGCTGCTGTCCCTGTCAAAAGACAGAACCATAAACCAGAACCATAAACCAGAACCCTGTCAAAAGCCAGAACCACCACCACCAGAACCATAAACCAGGAAAACACGCCCCCTCCCAACTTTGAACCAGTCAAATCTATTAATGGATTGTCTCCAAGTAAATTCAGACCAGAGCCTTTCCCTTCAGTCTTCAAAGTTTTGAATTCGTTTCGGAGTGACATTGGTGACATTTTGTTCTCTTGGAGGGATGAGAGAACCCTCTCTTGGAATGATTCTTGACAGAAATTGCATGACAGGAACAGCACGGCTTTTGCTTGAGCATGGCTTTATGCCCTAAACAGCCAGCAACATTTGACTCTGGGGAGGGGGTCATCACTTAGGACAGGCTGATGAAGCAGGGAACCTAAGAACAACCATACCAGAGCAAAGCAACAGCTTCTTTCATGTGGCATTTCAAAACCTGGAGAAAACTCTTGCTTCCAAAAAGTGGTTTTTCAGATGTACAGTATACTGACCCTGATGATACAAATGGGCCCATTTGGCAAACGATCCCTCATGGATAGGGTTTCTAGCAATTTTTCATCTTCCTTTTCAATGTTCAAGCCTGTACCCCCTCACCCATCTGTGGCTGTGTCCCTCTGAACTCAAGTAGACTTGCTTTTGGATAGTGAGGATTCTGCTGGAAAATCACTAGCCTTGATGACAGCTTTTAGCAGAAAATGTCATCAGGCATGTGGTACAGTGGGCAGAGTTACGGACTATGGCTCAAGAGACCTGTTTTTGAATCCTTGTTCAGCTATGGAAACTTTCAAGAGTGAGCAATAGGTGTAGATGAATAAAACCACTTCTGGAACAGCCAACTTACTTTGAAAACTAAGTCAATGCAAATTGACGGCACATCATAAAACACTCACACATAGTTATGCACTATGTGGAGAAATACTTTTCTTTGTTTATCTTTAGCTCCTGCCATTCATTGTCACTGGATTACTATGAGTTCTAGAGCTGGATCATATTTTTTACTAGATTGAAAAGCCCCAAGGGCTTGTTTTCTCTTCACATTTTAGATGTTCCAGCTGACCTTCATTGTGGTTGGTCTGTATTTCATTACATAGCAGGAATGTTGGCATGTCTTTGGATCTGAGTCTCAAGTTGGAGTCCGAGTCTTTGGTACCAAGTCCAAAGCCCCAAGCTCAAGTCCCCACTAAAAACAAGCCATTCTCCCCTCAAAAAGGGAGGGGTGGGTTCCATGTCACAAGTTATTGGGGGGGGGGGACTCCTGAGTTGAGTCACTGGTTCAACTTAAGCCTGACTTGACAATCAATCCTATGATTGAGTCCCCAGTCCTGCTACATATAAATATCTCCAACATAAGCTCTCCAGTTGGAGATAGCCATTGGGGATCTTCACTTGCACACTGGCCTACCTGATTATTGGGAGCGGACAGTGTGACAACCAAGGCTGAACATCTGAGACTTGGACCAAGAAGGACAGTTAAAATTCAGGTAGATAAATTTCATCACTGAATCTGAGTGACGAATCTAGTGATCGGTGTTAGGAAAATAAATGGCAACACTTCCCATTCCATTAATTTTCTTTTGTTTTCAACGGTAACACCACCTTTCTCCCCCCTTCTTTTCTGGGGAAAGTGTCATGACCATGCCTCTGGGCAGATGGTCTTTTTTCAGACCTCAGGAACAGATTAATTGGTTTCCTATTCATTTCAATGGGAAACCATGTTTCGGATAATGAATTGCCTCAGAGAATGAATTAAATTTGTTATCAGAGGTATCACTGTAATTCTAAGACATCTGCTTTGGTCTTTAGTCCCAAGGACTGAATGAAAGGAGGTTTCGGTTCTGTAAGCCATCAGTGAAATAGATTTAACAAGCAATGGTGATGCCCAGGCAGGTGTCTTTCGACAGCCTCTCTTCTCTTCCAAATCTCAACCGTGGTTGCCACAACTTAAGAAACATGACTTGTGGCATCTAGACAGAAGATGTAGTGGTGAGGATGAAATCAAGGGATCAAAGAACGGACTCTTCTGGATGATGATCACTGAACTCAGACATCTCAGAGCTACAGTTTGGGAGTTGGATTCCCCACTGTGGCTCCTGGACAGGTTTTGGGCTCAGTAATCCATGGGGTCCTTTCCAGATATACAGTTCTAAAATGATTGAGAGGGCTAGAATTGGGATCAGCCCTGATTATGGGGACTGGTGTAAGCCTAGTTTTGTAAGTTGTATGCCCTGGATATAAAGAAGACTCTGATGACGTCTGGAAGGGAAATTTGCGGTATGCCTCAAATGTACTTTTTCTCATATTTTCCTAAATGGAAGGCAAACTGTAGTGAATTGACTCCACTAATTCCAAATTCAATTCTTTCCCTTTCACCTTTCTATGGCTCAGAAAACCTTTTCATGTCAAGGCACAATTACCACCAGTGCAATAGTGTTTGAATGATGACAAGCCTTGAAATCCAATTTTGGCACTACCTCATGTGGCTAACAATTCTCTGGGTGGTCCTGCAGCATTCCTAGAACCTGTCACTTCATATTCTATATACCAATTGCTATGTCAGTTCACCTAAGCAAAAACAATGTAGTTTTCTGTGCTCCCTTTCAAAATAAGAACTCCTGAGTCTCGCTATTGTGTGCTTCATTGTATATTAAGAAAATTGTTGTTTTCAAAATGCTGCTTAGAAGTGTTGTCCTTAAAAATAGTAATTAAACTTTTCTTACTCATAGCCCCCAGAGCTGATTCACTTTGCAGATCTATAACTGTGTGGAGTAAGATGGTAGTGTTGATTACTTCTACTAAGTGGATTGCAGCAGCAACAACTGTGTCTATGGATCTGAGGGGCTCCCTCATTCCATTATGTCTTCACAACAACCATGTGAGGTAGGTGACAATGAGAAATTTATTGGTCTGAAATCAGTCACTGAATTGTTCAGGTGTTCTTGGACTAAAACTCCCAGAAGCCTTCATCACTAGCTTTGCTGGCTGGGATTTCTGGGTGTTGTAGTCCAAGAACATCTGGAGACCTAAGTTTGGGAAGCACTATTCTAGCCGGATTGAGGATTTGAATGAGGACATTCCTTAATCCTCAACTGTCACTTTAACCCAAGGTAATCATGATAATGGTAACGAATTATGGCAATCACATAATTCATTAACCGCATGTGACTTGTTCAACTTGTGAGTATCCTCTTAACAGCTCCCGACCTCCAAAATGTTTTGACAAAATGTGAAGAGTTTTATTGATTCACCTTTAGAGTGAGGCAGAAAGCTCCATCTGATTTTATTCACAAACCCAAAAAGAGGGTGCATGAAAACAGAAGTGGACTTCAAATCACTTCTGGTTTCATTTGTGTGGGGAGATTAGTACCAAAGAAAACCAGGTTATTAAGGGAGAGGTCTGGGTTTTGGGCATCAATTGCTGGGCATAGGGTACTTCACAGATCATCCTTAAGAACTGGAATATACTGTGCAAAATGGACAAAATTGCAGATTAGATTATGCAAAGTAAGCAGTGGCTGAAGTCCTATTGTTTAATATAGCAAGCTGTGACTAGAGCAGGTCTGTTGAATCAATGGGGACTTGGTGAATCAACTCCTCTGCAAGTTCCACTGATTCAAATGAGCACAATTTAGTTGCAACTTATTACGCTAAGTAAAAGGATCCCAGCCAGTGTTGGTTCATTTGTGCAATGGGTGCAGATTAGAGATGGGCATGAACTGCCGAACTGGTACTGGCTTGTTTTTCGACCAAACAGATGTTTGGTGCTTCTGAGCCTCACCTCCTTCGGCAGGCACTCATTCTGAGGCAGCACCTGGAAGGGGTGAGGGAGGGGAACACTGAAAAAATAGAGATGGGCACAAAACGAAAAATGGAATGCTGTTTCATCATTTTGTTACGAAACAAAATGATGAAACCGCATTTCGTTTTTTTGTGCCTATCAGTGCTTCCCTTCTTTGCCCCCTCCAGGTTCTGCCTCAGAATGAATGCCTGCCAACGGAGGGGAGGCTCAGAAGCACCAATCATCTGTTTGGTCGAAAAACAAACCTGTACCGGGTTTGGCAGTCCGTGTTCATCTCTATTGCAGATCTCAGAATTTCTGCTTTTGAAAGAATTCCACATTGCTTCAATGCAATATACCCACTCAACCTTGATTGATGGCAAAGTGTTCCCTGAGCTCTCTTTTCTTCTCTGCTTGCACTGCGTGCCCAGCTACCCACCCCTTACCCTGGGAAATCTATAAGCTAATTCTGTCCGAACTGCCCCCACTACAAGGGGAGGATGGTTTGCTTTGGCTGACTTCCAGGCTCCTTTCAATTTTAACAAGTCCAATTCTGTGAAAATGATGAAGCTTGAGGACTGAAATTATCTGTGCTGAAACGAGTCGCCTGTAGCCAAGGCACTGGAAATGGCAGGATCCCAGGTGATGTATTAGGGCAGGTGCCTGCTTGCTCCAACAGGAGTATTTTAATAAAGCCACAGCTTGTCAGCGGTGCCTCGAGACATTCCTGCCACCTGTCTTTGTTCTGGCAAGCCTTGAACTGTGGATCACAAATAGCGCACCCAGCACCTCGAATGACATGGATGCCCTTTCCTGCAAACAGAGAGATGTTGCCATTTGCCGAGGGACAGTGGTCAAAGACCACGCACCGCCTTGGCCAGCATTATTTTTTTTTGCTCAATTCTGAAAGCTTTCTGAGGATTAAGAGAGGCATAAAACCTTTTAAGCACATTACCCTGCTATAATGTGAATTACCATTTAATGTTTCATCTTAGCTCTTTAGACTTGATCACAATCCCTCTGGGTTTCTGAGGTAGAGCTACAGGACCCCCTTTCAGCTTCGGTGCTGCTCTCACACAATCTGTTATCTAGTCAGTAAGAGAGGGTGTGTCTCCTCTGAAATCTACAGCCTGGGTCCCTGTGGTGTCCATGAAGGGGAAAGTCAGGTCTAATCTCTTCCCCCTCTCCCACCCAGGAAACACTGACCAGTGCAATGATCTTTCATTCGGGGTGGGAGGGTGGGTTCTCAAAATGTCCTTCTCCCTACGAGGGGGCTACAAATGACACAAAAGGCCAAGGGTTTGCTTACATAATCATCCAGCAGATGGGCCGTGATATCTAATCCCAGTTAAGCCCTCCAAGCTCTTTGACACACTGGGCATCTTAAAAGGCCACGTGGGAAGCCATGCTGCTCTTTTATTCAGCTGTTTGCTGTACTGTCTGTAAACCTAGTGGTTGGTTTAATGATCCCTTATAGAGGCTGAGTTCCCATTGCAACAAGTGAAGGATTACACAGATGAATGAATAGGGGCTGTCCTGTTCAAAGGTTACTGATTCATTGGAACAACCAATTGAACTGACCTACATTGCATTTACCCACATGGTCAGAGAGAGGAGGATTGTAGGCATCCAGTGTCAGGTATAATGAGGTCAGATAGGACATGTTTCCAATGTTTTTCTTCCATTTGCTCCATAACATCACCTTCACTTTCTTGGCTAAGTGGAGTTTTGAGTGAGTTGTCTGTTGTCGTTTTTATTTCATCCTCTCTAGCTGCCTATGGGTGCTTCATGTCTTTTTTAGTTTCGTGGCATAGTGACTAGGACTCAGGAGTTATAGGTTCAAATCCCCATTCAGCTTTGAAAGTTCACTGAAGCAGTGGAACTGTTAATTTTTTTTCTTACTTACTTACTGATTTACTTACTTACAGGCCATCTGGCTAACAAGGCCACTCCTTAAATACCTCACTTACCTTGAAAGCCCTATAGCATCACTATAAGGCAGGTAAATTTGGTTTTTAAAGAATGGATTTAATTTGTGCTTTCTTTAGGCCAGGGCTGTCCAACTTTGAACAGCCCACAGGCTACTTTCAGAAGTCTGAAAGGTGGGTGGGCTTCTGCGGGTGCCTCTGTTCAGGCAGCAAGCAAGAGCAGCCTGTCCCAGCTGCTTTGGGGCTCCAGGATGTGCTGCAGCTGACAGCAAGCGCCCCGCACCATGGACAACAGGGGCTGCTGCTGCTGCTGCCACCTCTTCACCACCCTGCACTGCCCCATCCCAGGCATGGCATGGCTGAGGCACTGATGGAAAGGCCCTCCTGCTGTCGAGAAGACCCAGAAAGTGTGCCTTGTCCCCTGGCAAGCGGAGACGCACGGCTGCCCAGATGTGGGAGAGGAGGCAATGGCCACCTCCCTCCCCCTCCTCCTCCTCCACTTCCCTGGGCCGGGACTCGGGCTCCAACTCCATGTCAGTCAGGAGGAGGGCAGCGGGAGCAGTGGCCCAGCTAGGACCCTCCTGCGCCTGCCGCCCTGAGCACCCAACTTCCCCACCACCACTCTAGCTCCACACCGTTTCTCTCATTAACCTCCTCCCTCATTCACTCAGCTGTCTGGCCCTCCTCTCTTTTCTGTTGTTGCTGCTGCTGCTATTGCTGGTAGTGGAGGGTGGAGACTCCTTACGGAGCTGCTGAGTAAGGGTTTGGCAACCTCACCTGAACATGCCGCCATTGGTGGCAGATCAGGAGGCTGGCAGGTTCCTTGCGGGCTACTTCAAATGGCCCTGCAGGTGACCAGTTGCCCGTGATTGACATATTGTGCAGGCCTGCTTTAGGGCATAGGGCATCTGACCCTCAAGGAAAGACAATTGATAATAGCAAACGTACATTCCGTCGTAGTCAGGCTGGCAGGTTTTATAAACCAGGCCCCACAAGGCTCCTGAGAGGAGGTAGTGGCACAGCACTCTGTCCACCTCTTGCAATGTCACAGGCTGAAATTGGGTCAAACTGTACAGGCAAGGTGGACTGCAGGATGTCTTGATTGAATCCACTGGTAAAGGTTGTCAATCCAGGTCTACATCTGGTAATATGTTGGGGACATGTCCAAGGAGGCCATGGTCTCCAAGAACTCAAGAGCTGCACCAGCATGGGTGTTGAAGTCCCCCAGGACAATAAGCCTGGGGACCCCAACAATGCCACTGAGATGAAGGCTGCTAGCTCTGGAAAGCAAAGTGCTGGGTTGTGGGGAGCACAGTAGACCAGTACAATCCCTTTTTCATCCCTGGGCCCTAATGACACACAGAGGGCCTCTAAACTCAGTATGACCAAGGAAGAGAGTCTGGCAGCCCCCAATATGTTCTGTTAAACAATGGCTACTCCATACGCCCTGCCCCCCCAGATTACCTGGATGTATGATGGAGTAGCTGGGCAGGCCGTAGCTGCATCCACCCAGGTCTCAGTTATGAAGGCCAGATCCCTATTTTCATCCAGCAACTGGTCTTGGATCAGTTGAGCATTATTCAATGTGCATCTGGCATTAAGTAACATCAGGGATAAAGTGGTGGGTCAGCTGGACTGGCAACTTTGAGCCTGACAGCTAGTGACCGGGCTAGAACAGGGGGTAGCCTTAAAACATCTGCCCACTTCTTTTCATTCTGGTAGCCACAAAGCCAACGCCATATTGTCCTCTGCACATATAACACTATGATATCTGTAAGTGCGCCATTAGAGCAACAGGCTCTAATAAGTGAAAGAAATGCAGGAATTGCAAAAAAAAAAAATGCAAGAGGTATAGCAAAAAAGAAGAGGGAAGGGGAAAAAATCCCAAACAACTATACATCCAATTAAGTTGTTCAAGCCAAAATACAAAAAGTGAAGGGGGAAAAATAACTAGGCCAGTGCCCAACACACATCCCTCCCAAGGACTAACTTCAGAAAACCTGGTGGTAATTGTAGTGCTGGCAGCTGCATGAACCAACATGTAATTAATTACAGTAATTAGCCAGAGAGTGATCAATCACTCAGTTATCAGTTAATCATTAATAATCTAACTTCAGGTGTTAAGATATTCATATACTAATCAGTTAATCAATTAATCAGTCAATCAGTTAATTAGATACAGTGCATTCAATAGCCATAGTGTGGCAAACTATGAGAGGCAATAGTACTAGCTAGCCAATCAAGAAAAAAGGGAAGGAACACGAGGCGACTGAGTTCAGTCACATACTTAATTCATGGTGAAAGCTGGTGCAGCGATAACAAAGGGGATTTACTATTGCCCACCATTTTATTCTACATTGTGACATGCTAACTTGCTTTTCTGCCATTATTTAACCTTACAACTATTCCTTGAAGATACATCATTCGTAATACTAATCCTAAAAGAAAGTTAACAAGTGTTAGGCAGGGCAGCTGAGGACCGGATATTTTGGAGATTGCTCATTCATAGGGTTGACATAGGTCAGAGGCAACGTAACAGCAACTGACTACAGCAATAAGGAGGAGACCAAAGTCAACTTCAGATAACCAACTGAATTCAGGTAATTTGAGATGAATGAATTTATCCTGGTTATTTGTCTATATGCTGGCTCATGTGGAGCCTACTAGTAATATCTCATATTTTTATTAAGTGACATCTCATACATGACAAGGGGAGAGGGAGACAATCATATATGTTTTTGTCTCCCCACCCCTGGGAATGATTAGATTATCAAAGTGTAATTTTTCCAAATGTTCCTGTATCTATCATTTTTCCTCTTCTCTCTCTATATATTTATATATATGATAAACTTTCTTTTTTCTTCTTTGAGACTTTTATATTCCCTCTCTTAGTGTTGTTGTTTGTTTGTTTCAAGCACAAGAGACCACTTAATGAGAATAGATGTCGATGACCTCAATGAAGTCTCTGTGTTACACAGAGAAACCAATAGGTGTCTCTTTGATGACATAAAACTTGTCTTTTAGTGGAAGGAAAGGACTGCCTGACCTTGGCTGGTTGCTATGCCTCCCATAGTATTTAGGGCTGGGCATTTGTGAACACCCTAATCCCATAATACTGATTTCTGTTGCAGTCAGGATTTCTTAATGATCTTTAGTTTTGCCGAGATCTAAACTTCTTTACATAAGCAGCTGCCACCTACACATAATATAAGATAAAAATAAATCAAAGCAGGGAACCAAGTAAGATTAAGATACAAAGCAAAGAACATTTTCTGACAGATGTGTTCGAAGAACTTGGTGCATATTAGTATACAAATCAACTTGAACCCAATCCTACTAAGGCTGAAGCATGTGCTTTCCATCTGAGAAGCAAGCAGGTGTTTGGAAATGTTACCTGCAAGGGCACCTAACTAGATCATTGCCCTGCTCCCTTAGTTCATTTGCTGACTTACAATAAACAATCCCAAAATACAAAGCAAAAGATTTCCTCAAGGAATAACATCCTTCAAAATGTATCTAGATTCTAGAAGCATCTGTGGTTCTAGAACCATCTAGAACTATCAAGATTCCATCAAGATTCAAGAATCCTGAAGGAACAGCAGAGAATGCCAGGAATATAGTATGGAAAGAAGGAACTTCCCACCTCTTAAAATGGATGGAACCTGAGGGAAGTAAGCTTCCCAAGAAGCAAATTTTGCTGCTTATATAGCACCCCATAGTGCTTACAACACTCTCTGATTGGTTTACAATTTAATTATGCCAGCTACACACTTCTCCCTACCTACTCCAGCAAGCTGGTTACTCAATTTACCAAACTGAGAAGGATGGAAGACTGAGACATCCTCAAATACTGGCAACCTGGAACTGAGCTCAGGTTGTGAACAGAACTCCAGTTTAACCAGGGTGCCACAATATCACATACAATATAGAAGACCATTTCCAATTTAGAAACAGGTTGTTACATCAGTTTATGGGGATACTTATCAATATTCTGGTCACGCTATCCTTTAAAATGAACATCTAGACTCACCGATCACATTAGTGGCAATTGCACAGCATTGTAACAACTCATAAAACAAGAAAACCAACTTCTTGGTTGCAGCCAGCTTCTTAATTCCTGCTTTCTCCACAGCGTGTATGCTGTTATACATTAACATCATTTCTCTTTGACTGGATTAAGTTTTGCTTCTGTCTGCATGCTCTTGCCTGATCCAGAGATCTTTGCTCCAACAATTGATAGCAGAGTCCCTCAATCAGAAAGAGGAGTAAAAACACATGATGGTTTCAATATGGGTTGGGCTCATAGCTTAATCCTGACTAGGGATGGGCACCGTACGAAAAACTACACACTGTTTTGTTGCTTCATTAGCTAAGAAAAAAGAAACAATATGGGGAAGCAGCATTTCGTTACAAATGAAACAAAACACCATTTCCCCTTCTAGAATGAAAAATTGTTGTAGAGGAAATTGCAGGGGAACGTCCGCAAGCTCTTCCCCGAAAGCCCCCTAAATTTGGAATGATTTGAAGCTCCAAAGTAGGTGCCCCTAGGGAAAAAGCATCTAGTTGGAATTGGAAGCTGATTGGGCCAGCGATAGCGCTGCCACCGCTTCCCATATGATTCCAATTAGAAGATTTTTCCTAGGGGCACCCAGTTTGGAGTTTCATAACTCAGCCTCCTTATCCCCAAATCTTTCCAAATTTCGGGGGACTCTCTAAAATCACTTTCTGAATGTATCCCTGCTACTTTGGTGTCCCAAGGTAAGAATTTTTGAGTGCAATTTTTAAAACATATGCACTCAAAATTATTTTAAAAATATGCAATCAAAATTTACTTACATTGGGGCTCCAAAGTAGCAGGGATACCTTCCTGAAGTGATTGTAGGGAACCACCTGCAATCTAGAAAGATTTGGGGTAAGGGGACTTAGCTATGAAGCTCTAATGGGGCTGGGGGTAGTAAATGGCAAAGTGTGCTGAGAGTGTGGAAGCAATCAGGGAGTTTACTCTATGATATTAACTCCCTAATTGCCTCCATACTCCCAGCACAGGAGCAGCGAGGGAAAACCCCCACTCCTTCCTGCTTTTTGCCCATCCCCTGGTTCCCAGCTGGGGCTTTTTGACAGGTTGGGGTGTGGGGAAATGGGTCCCCCCTCTCCAAACCCCAGCCTGTCAATAAGTCCCAGCTGGGAGGAGGGGGACGGGTGAAAGGCAGAACAGAGCATGGCTAGCCCCACTGCCCATAGCACTCCCTGTCCAAAACGCACCTCCCTGAGAGGAGGGGGTGGCAGGGGAGAAAGGAGCAGTCAGGCAGAGAATTTACTTCTGCCTGGCTGCTCGTTTCCTCAAACCCCTGCCTCCCATCTGGGATTGAGCTGTCGAAATCAGCTGGAAGGCAGTGGGGAGGAGGCTTTTGAATCCCCCATTGCACCAGCTAGAGCGACGGTGCCATGGGGGATTCATTTTGTTTCATTTTGTTTCATAAATAATGAAATTATTTTGAAAAATTCCATTACTTATGATAGAAAAATGAAACGGGGGGACGGAATGAAACAAAACAAAACACAGTTTTTCCTTGTGCCCATCCCTAATCCTGACCTTTATTCCCAGGTTGTCATACTACTCAGATCTTCTGTCCCTTAATCCTGCTGATTTCTGATCTGCCAGATAATGAAAGAAGATTAGATGATTTGAAAAAAGTTACTTTTTGGACTACAGCTTCCATTATCCTCTTGACATCATGGTCAGTGATAATGCTTGGGAGTTCCAGAAGGTTCCCCGCCCACTACAAGCAAATAAATAATGTTTCAAAGCCCAGGCAAAGGTAATACATAAAAGCAGAGAGTTTTATTTTTGCTTGTACAATTATTTTAGCTTTATGACTAATCAGGTTCTCTTTCAAGTGATGGTTACTTTGATGCAAAGAAGTTGTGGTTTCATCTAATGCCGTCTGTGCTGGGCTTAATTTGGTACATATGTTTTGTTCCCTGAGAAATGTGGTTTTCCTTTTCCAAATACATAAAGAAAATGTCTTCCTCCTGGGTCAGGAGAGCCAAAGTAAATCTCATCGTGAGGTAACCTTGAGCTAATGCCGAGGACAGCAAAGTTGCTGCTTCCGCTGCCACAGCATGTAATAAGAGCTTTCTCTCTTCCATACTTTCCTTTGCTGAACACTTCAGGAATGTCACAACATAAAGAACCCATGTCGAGTGGTGGAGGCGTCTGGGAGTTGCAGTCCAGGAACATCTGGGGACCCACAGGTTGAGAACCACTGCTCTAAGGAGTAACTGGTAGGGTGCTAAATGCTAAAAATAATAGAATAATAGAGTGAATCTGCAGCTCCTTTAGGATAGGTACAATTCAGCCAAAATCATACTCTGTAAAGTGGGAACTTAATTAAAGTCAATGGGGTTGAATAAAGGCCTAACTCCTGCTGAATGCAACTGAGGCTGTCATAATTTGGCCACATATACGTGACCCCAAATCCTCCATGGAAAGGGAAGGTCACTAAAAGAACCTGCGTGTCCTGATAAAAGGGGAAACGACAAAGCATCTTTTACAACTCCTCTTCAAAATGAACAAAATATCTCCAAAGTGTTTTTATGCTGTGCTCGAGCTCCTACATTCTGAGTACATAATTCTGAATTTGGCTCAGACATTCAGGACTGATGGGTCTGTTCCAGTGGTGGAAGAAGGCAAAAGGATCACGAGATAGGCAATTTAGCCACCTGTGCCTGTACAGTATGCTGGGGTGGAGGAGGTGACTTTTAAGTATACAGTAGAGATGGGCACGACCATGAAATTTTTTTTTCGAGTTGTCCTTTTTCGGGACGGGTCCGTTTTGGGTCGTTTCCGTTTGTCGCAAAATTTTTCAAAAATTTGTCGTTTCGTTGTGTTGTTTGTCGTTTCCACTGCGATTTAGCGCGATTTGACGTCCCAGTCCCAGACGTCCCATTGGCGTCCCCGCGCAATCAGATGTTTTGCGCCCTAGGCGGCGGGCGGGGTGTGGTGGCGGGGAGGTGCGGGGCGGGCGGCGGTGGCGGGGGGGCATGGGCGGGTGGCGACAGCGGCAGGGGGGAGGGTATATTCAATATATATTTTTAAAATAAATCCACACCTCCCCCCCCCAGTCAAACCTAAACCAATATCAGAAAAAAAATCCTGACAAACTGCAGGAGCATAAAGGAATAAACTGCGTTGCTATTCCCCACAGCAGACAGGGAATGAAATATTTCCTAAAAATTCAATTGAATCAATTATTCCCTCCCTGCATGCCTAACTGAAATCTAAAGGCTCCGCGAAATCGAAACTAGTCTAGCACAGCAGCCAGCTACAGCCCTCTCCACCCACATCCAAACACGGACTGCGAGTGTTCTCGGAGTGCCTCACCTTTTTATACCCTCTGGCACATCCAGAAGTGTCAGTCAAAACCTGGCCATGCGATTGGTGGAATGGGTCCAAAAATTTGCATGGTCCCATCCCATGGCCAGCCCATCATTGCGCACGTGTAAAAAAATAAAAATAAAAATAAAATAAAATCAATGGAGACGTTTTGTTGGAAGAAAAACCCACTGCTGCTACTATAAAAAAATCAGGCATATAAAATAGCTAATTTTCGCATGTTTCTGTGGTGCTTTGGTGGGTTTTTGGACCATGATTTAAAAAAAAATTGCGGTCGCCATTTTGGATCCCCCCGCACCGCATAGCAAATGGAGATGCCGCCGAGGATGCCCCCTCCCAGCCTGGTACCAGCAGCCCAGGACGGGGAGGGGGGAAGGCTGGAGTGGGGACCCCCCCCCCAGAAACCACCCCTCTGGTAGGTGCCCTCAGGCAGGCATATTTTTGCCTGCTTTTTTGGCCGGGAATTGGGGGTTTTTCCTTTTAAAACTTTTTTTCTGTGCTGCTTGTGCTTGGCATCGCGCGATCGCCGCGCGATGCCAGGAATGACAAGGACAAATCAGACCCAATTTTTCTTTTTTTAGTTCGAGTTCGAGTTCTGATGGCTTAATTGTCGTTACCGTTTCCGTTGCGTAACGGAAACAAGGAACGGAAACGGAAACGAGAATTTTGCCAAGTCGTGCCCATGTATAGTATACAGTACTTCATTTTAAGCTAAATTCTGCTAATAACTTCCCCGAGAAGAGGGCCATTTGCTATGGATAACTGGGTTTTAGTAGGAAGCAGACTGCTCATTTCCCTTCATTTACTGAACATTTTATCTGCTGATGTTTCCACTCTAAATGGCATCCAAGGGCAGCTAAAGACAATATGCACAGGATCTTTTTTTAAAAAATAACACACAATATAATAAATGCATACTGTATATGTCATTGTTCAGAAAGAAAAAGAGATTGGAGAAACTGTTTTTTTAAAAAAGGAGGATATTGCCAATGCCAGCTGGGGGATTCTGGGAACTGGAGTGCAAAAAAAGTACTTTTTCAGTTACTTTGAAATATATGTTTTTCATGGAAACATGATTTTTGTTTCCCTTAAGGGCATATCCCAAATAGATAATGGTATGCATTTTATGTGTTTGTGGACAAGAAACTGTTATTGCAAAAGGTGAACTTAATTTTCATTGGAGCCACGTTATGCATTTAAGGTCAGATTCAGAACTTACGAAGTAACATTTCCATGGACTTCTTAATTTTTAACACAAGATTTTAAGGTCAGTAGTCCAATGATGTAAATTATTTAAAAATGTATGAATTTTTCATAAGTCTCTCCAGCCATCTCATTTTGGATTTCCTTCTCTAGTAGTGAACTCTGCAAAATCACACATATCTAGAATTTATTTGCCTCATGGCATGAACTGCTAAAGGGGATGGGGTGGCTCAGTGGGCTAGAGCATTGAGACTGTTGGCTGCAAAGCTGGCAGCTCAGTCGTTCGAATCCCGAGTGCAACGCAGCGGAGTGAGCTCCTGCTGTTGACCCCAGCTCCTGCCAACCTAGCAGTTTGAAAGCATGTATATGAGAGTAGATAAATAGGTACCACCATAAAAAGCGGGAAGGTGACAGTGTTCCGTGTGCAAGAAATGCATTCGGCCATGTCGGCCACATGGCCATGGACTTGCACAACACAGGCTCTTTGACTTGGAAATGGAGATGAGTGCCACCCTTAGAGTCAGACACAACTAGCACACATGTGCGGGGGGAACCTTTTTATGAACTGCTAAGTATGAACTTTTCTTTTGGCAATAAATGATGGTTTCTTTTTCCCCACCCCTCCTTGTCCACTTAATACCTTTTGCTTTAAAACAATTCTTTAATTTTACTTCCAGTATAAAAAGCAGCTGCATTATTTGATTTGTATCTTTGTATCTTTGCATTAATAAGCTTTCATATCCCACTCCTGCATGGCAGAGCAGTGCTGAATTACTCTGCCTATTTCCACTCACTCCACAAGGATTTGCTGCTGAAACATTTGCTGTCTACCCAACCACATAACAACACCCCCTCCCTATTACACACACACTGAATAACCTTTCCCCATTCTACTTCTGGAGCAATTTTGGCTCATTAAAAACTCCATTGTGTGCATGTCAGCTTCAAAACCACAGAGTCTCATAACACTGGGAGAGTTCAATGAGAACTCAGGAAAGTTCCTTTTTTTTGGACTTCCAACTTCTGGCATTGTCCTAAACTGTTTTAGCTGCTGGCACATGAACATATACATGCCCACACCCAAACCCACACACCACACAACGTCTCCTGGGGAGTAAGTCCTATGAGGCTGAAATAAGGTACAGTGTCCCCTCAATGCTCAGACCTCTGTTTACCTGTGGTGATTTGTTTGGAGGCAAAAGTGGAATTAAAGAAACTAGTGAGCCACCTTGGAGCCACCCAAGAAGTTCCAGTCTTATGCATGATTGTCTGGAAAGTTCCTTGTTGCTTTCTTTCAAAGCAAAGTGTGCTGCTTATATATCATCCCATAGTGCTGAAAGCTCTCTTTGGTTTACAATTTAATTCAGTAGAATACACTTTATTTCTCACCCCCCAGAAAGCTGGGAACTCAATTTGCCGACCTTGGAGGGATAGAAGGCCAAGTCAAGCTTGAGCCAGATACCTCAGCCTGGGATCGAATTCAGGTGGTGAGCAGAGTCTTCACTGCAGTACTGAAATTTAAACATGGTACCATCTGGTGATAAGCAAAGGAAGTATTTATTATTTTAATTAAAATTGTTTTTAGGCCACTTCCAAGGACAGAACTGTCTCAAAGCAGTGGAATAAATCATATGGTGGTGTAGAATGAAGCCACGTGCAGTTCTTAGCCTGATCTCATGTGGCTTTTTGGTCCAGAGCAGGTGATCAGGAATGTTCTGTACTTTCTTCAGCAGCCTGCCAGGTGAGCCATGGAAGTGAAGGACAGAGAAGGGGGAGAGAAGACTCTGGAAGAAAAAGGAAAAGGCAGTTGGACTCACTTGCATCTCATTTTGGCCCTGAATACTACTAGCATCAGAACCACTCCGTTCCAGCACGGAACCTTCCAAATATAACTTAATCCTTGACACAACAAAGGGTGCCCATCTTTGTTCAGAAAAAAAGTATTGTCAACACATGCCAGCAACGACAAGAACAGAACACAAGCAAACAGCCACAGTTAGAATGATGGTCATACTGAAGGGATTACTTTGTGTAACTCTGTGATTTATTTGCCAGCATCATCAGGATATTTGACGGCAGCCTCTCAGGAACACAGGCTTAGAGTCGCAGAGCTCTTAAGAGCCGGATTTAGGCTGGAATGTGTTTTATGCAATTAGGCAGGAAAAGCTGGGTGGATAGCTCAGTGCGTTAGAGTCTGCCTGTAGAGCCATGGGTCAAGTGTGTGAATTCATCACTCTGCAACCTATAGAGCCAGGCACGATAGCCTTGGGCAAGCTGCATGTTCCTGAAGTGCTACCAGAAGGAGGGATAAGAAAACCACTTCTGAATATTTTATACCATGCAAGGGATATCACAAGTAGGAAGCAATTTGATAGCACATAATTATTATTTTTATTAATAATTTGGTAAGAAATTGGTGAGAGTGTCAGATTCTGTGAGGAAGGGATGGGGCAGAGTAATTTGTAGCAAGCTTTAAAAGTCTGTCAGAGATAAGCTGAAAGTGTCATTGAAAACAAAAGGTATCTTGTTGCCAAGCCAGAGGCTGGGAGTTCATTTCCACACCACGCCTCCTTGAGAGGGGCTGGACTTGATGGTCCTTAGGGTCCCCTCCTACCTCTGCATTTCTAAGATGATGATAATTAAGGATTAGGAAACTGCTGGGTTTTCACAAACTGTGGGACTGCAGTTCTTGACCCTTGGTTCCACAACTAGGAATGTAACACACGGAGGTATCCACCCAGCCTTTCCCACCTAATTACATAAAGCAAATTGTTGTTTGTTGTGATTACTTATTTCATACCTCAGAGTATCCAGGGCCATTAGTAATTTCCACATATTATCACTCCATCCTTTTGTTAATACAAGAGTAGTGCAATCCTATACACAACTTCTACATGGAACATTTCAAAAAACAAGCTCTGGATGCAGCACCCTTTGCACCCACAGTCTGGTTCCAATATGTGGATGACACATTTGTAATTTGGAGCCACGGTGAAGATAAACTGGAAGAATTTCTAAACTACCTCAACAATATCCACCCAAATATATAGTTCACCATGGAAAAAGAAATAGAGGGGAAACTCCCATTCTTGGTCATATGCAATCTGAATCTCCAATTAGGACACAAGGTCTACAGAAAACTCACCCACACAGACCGGTACCTATATAAAAATTCCAACCACCTCCTATGACAAAAAACAGGCATAATCAAAACACTTGTAAACCGTGCAAGCCGGAAGTGAAGCTGAATTCCTCAACACTGAACTCAGCCACCTGAATTGGGCCTTACAGGCAAATGGCTATTCGAAGAATGAAATCAAAAGAGCCATCAAACAACAACAACAAGTCTGAAGAAGACTGAACAACACCAACTGAAGAAGAAAAGCAGCCCTCAACAAACAAAGTATTTCTACCATACATAAAAGGAGTCACGGACTGCATGGAAAACGTGTTAAAAAAACAGTTTTTAGACCCACTACAAAAATACAACAGACTATGGTCAGCAAAGAAGAAAAGGAACCCACTCGCTACTGCAGGAGTATAATTGGATACCTTGTACTTCTGGCCAGGTATATATTGGGACCACAAAGCACAGCATCCGGAATCAAAGAACACGAAAGACACTGCAGGCTGAAACAACCAGAAAAATTAGCAGTAGCTGAACATACCCTGAAACAAACTGGACATGAAATCCTCTTCCAGGACTACAGTTTCCCCCATTGGCTGACTATGAGTCCCGTGGACCTGGAGTGGTAGAAGCTGAAATCTTATACTCAGAGGTTTCCTCATCTTTCTGGTACCCAGATGGTCTTGAATAGCTGCTAAATAGCAGGGATTTGTGAACTCTTAGATCCCATGCTGCCCTTATTTGAGTGTTCCGTTTTGATGGTTGAGGCTTGTACATTATTAGCCTTCAGTTTAGCCTGAAGTTTTCGGCTTCTAATACCCACAGGCCTGATTTGCTTGTTGTGTTTATCTCATCTTCAGCACTGTGTGCCAAATGCCACCCTGGTACAAAGGCCACTTGTAAGCACTTCAGGACACCTGACTCACACACGTCCCCAATAGCGAGCTCTTGTTGGGTGCGTTGGGTGCGACAATGGCAGGTGAATCCCCCGAAGGAAGGCTCATGCCATGGTCAAATAGACCATGACTGTACATTTTATTTCTGTGACTCTGTTGATGACTGAGGCAGTGGCCAGTTCTCAGCAAGGAGGCATGAGAACCCTGCATGGTTGGTGTTTTTGAACTTAAACAAGGGCTAGCCCATATCAAACACTTGGAAACCCCAGAGGGAGATTCTGGAGGAAGCCTCTGTCCCACGCGAAGGCATACAGGAAATACAAAACAATCAGTATTGGTGTCTGTGAATTACTTGGTCTTCTGCAACACCCTTGTGTCTTCAGAATACCCATGCAGAGGGTTAGCAAACTAAGTCCTAGTCTTCCACTCCATTCATTATATCCCATTGGGTTAATTATAAGGAGGACATGTACTCCCCTTAATGTGTAGTTTGAGCCTGAAACAGAAGGGAAAATGTTTCTGCCCAGGCTTAAGAGCTGTTTAAGAGGAGAAGCTGGTACCCACAGCTGTTATATGTGTCTACAATGAGGTCACTGCTGAATTTATGGACAGCTGAACATTAATCCTAAAGTCCTTCACTTTTGCTCAGTGTCTGTTTTTGTTGGAGAAAAAGAAAGAACAGTTTGTTTGTTTTTTTAAAAACAATGTTTTAGGTATTCTCTATGGCACAGAAGAAAATGCCAGAGATATTCTTTAATACCTCATATTTTTTATCTCGCTTCTTTTGTATCTTCTGCACACTTTGCATTTGGAATCGTTTCAAATGGTGGTGGAATGTGCTTAGTCTGCAAGAGCTGCATTCTCTCCAGAAGAAAGGTTTCCAGGAAGAAAAGAGAGAAAGAAAGCTCGGGGGGTGGGTGGGGGTGGAAAGGAAGGGAAAGGAAATTGTGTGGAATTTGAAGAACGCAATTCTGAGAAAAATCTGTTTCATCATCACTACGTGACACTGTTGCTTTGTGTACGCTTACGACGACAGCAGTGCCGTGGCAGGCTGTACTGTGATCCTAGAAACAAAGCTGGCTTTAAAAAAAAATCTTTCCTCATTTTGCATTTCTAATGGCAAAGAGCTTCTGCTTCCAAGTGTGACGTGCCCCTTACACACACTGGGTTTTCACTCACTGCCACCACCAGGTTAACTGGACACTTGTATGTATTTGAGAGAGAGTCACACCAGGTTATATAGTTTTAAAACAAAACATGAAATGCTTATTAGGTTACAATTAGATGATCAGTATTATGATAGCTTTAGCCGAAGTATTGTATTGCAATCATGAATTCTTATAATAATGTATTTCCTTTATAAACCAGACCCTTTTCAGTGGCAGGATCTCCCACCTGACCAACTGAAAATCTAGCTGACTCTCAGCTCTCTTAACTGAACTCCGCTCAGCTCTAACACAAACTGAACACAAACTGAACTTGCCCATCATCCAATAGGTTCCAATATATAACATGCTTAACCACTCCCACCAGCTTGGTGATTGGCTATTCAAAACAGAGTCATGAATATTCATACTTGTTTTAACCCTTTTTGCCACAGGGCATATGTTCTGTCAGGACCCCTAGGCAGTGGGCAGCAGTCCAAGGAAATACAGGCACCAAGGAGAGCAGGGCAAAGCCAGCAAGGAAAGCTCAAAGGTATTTCCCTTCCTCAGGTAGATGAACATATTATGCACCCTTCCAGTACAGCCGTGTGGTACCTAAAGTTCACTGGACTTCTGTTTTTGGTCCTGGAAGCAGAAGCAACTCCTCAAAAGAGACTAGGCAAAAACTGGAATGGAATAGAATGGGATGGGAAGGGATGAGGACATCATAATAAAAACTGAGGTGAAAATAGTGGGATGCAATGGACAAACATTAGAGCAATATTTTACACCTCACACTTAGAAAAGTGTGACTCTTGACTTGACTTTGACTCTTTAATCAAACCTCGATTACTTCAAGACCTACTGGAAGAGAACACAGTGGCAACTTCAGAGTAAGATAATCAAATCAAATTCATGACATTTATGTGACTAGAGGAGATACATGCAGCATGCCACAAATCATCCTCAGACACAACAATAAGGCAGGATCAATAAAGAGTAAACACAAAAAAAATAAGAAAGGTAACTAGACTGACTAGTACTTAAAAAACTAATGTAGCTTCAGCATGGTCTCAGGGTATGCAGAGTGCACCCCTCACAGCAGAGCACAACAGCATTGGAACGTACCATCTCCTAAGAGATAACTAAGCCAACTACAGTAAATTCTGTGCTTCTTTTATCCATTACTTAACATATTCCAGACCTTTCGAGGTTGTCTACCAATCAGGTTTCAAATTCCTTTGCATGTTCACAAAGGCAAGAGCAGTTTCTGTCTCCACTCCCTTCACCACAGCTGATGTCATTCCTCAGTTTAATACTGTACTATACCAGGGAACAAACTAACAAGGCTTTAACATTTAGCCCAACAGATAAATCACAGGTGGAGCTTCCATTCCTTTTTGGGCCAAAGTTGCCTCCCTCTTTTCTTTTAGCCAACTACTTCCAGGAACAAGGAAAAAACTGGATTTTTCCAGAAATGTGCTCCAATCTATATTTCCCCAATTTCTCAGTCTCATCACATTCTTCTTGAAAGGTACTTCTGACTGACTTGAGCAAATCTCAAAAGATTTCTACAGTACGTGTACAGCACCAAGGAAATCGATTTCCTCATGCATGATCTAAAATAGAGATGGACATGAACTACTTGTTCTGTCACTCATCATTTGGTGGATGGTCAGGCAGTTGTTCTACAGTCCAGTGCCTTGCCTGTCCAATGGGTGTCCACTAAGAGGCAGTGTCTGGAATAAGTAAGGCAGGGAAGCTGGGACACTGCTTCCAAGTGGGTGCCTGGTTGAGGGAGTGGAGCATTGAATCATAGAACACCTGTTCGAACTGGCACAAACCACTAAATTGTTGGTTTGTGCCCATCTCTAATCTACATTACATCCCACCACCACCACCGCAGAATTCAGTAAAGGAGTTAAAGTTGGGCTTCCCTTGAATTTCCAGTAAAACATGACTAAGCAGTCACATTATTCCATTTCGGAGGGTTGGAGAAGAGATGAAGAAATTCCACAACTAAATAGTAGGTGATTTCCAAAGAAAGAAAGAAAGAAAGAAAGAAAGAAAGAAAGAAAGAAAGAAAGAAAGAAAGAAAGAAAGAAAGAAAGAAGAGAAATGCATCACCCGAAAAAGGAAAGAACAAGGGGCAAATTGTGAAAGAAAAAAAAGAAAAGAAAAATTTGATTTTGGAATAATGGATTAAAATCCAGGTGGTTAGTATAGAAGAGAAGATGCTGCTGAAGGAGAGCCAACCTGGCTTCTGCAAGGGCAAATCATACCTCACTAATCTGTTGAATTTTTTTTGAGAGTGTAAACAAGCAAAAAGAGGATAGCACTAAATGGACACTTCTCCAAGTGGAGGGAGGTAAAGAGTGGGGTCCCCCAAGGTTCAGTACTGGGACCCCTGCTTTTCAACCTCTTCATAAATTATGTAGAAGTAGGAGTAAATAGCAAGGTAGCCAAATTTCCTGACAACACTAAATTATACATGGTAGTAAAAACTGAAAGAGATTGTGAGGAGCTCCAGAGGGATCTCTTGACACTGGGGGAGTGGACAAACCACTGGCAAATGAGCTTCAACATTAGCAAGTACAGAGTGATGCACGTTGGGGCAAAAAACCCAATTACATTTATAAAATGATGGGGTCTGAAATCTCTGCAGGAAAGAGACCTTGGTGTTGTGGTGGACAGCTCAATGAAGGTGTCAACCCAGTGTGCCACAGCAGTGAAAAAAGCAAACTCAATGCTAGGGGTCATTAGGAAGGGTATAGAAAATAAGTCAGCAAGCGTCATTTTGCCTCTTTATAAATCTATGGTGAGGCCCTATCTGGAGTATTGTATACAGTTCTGGTCATCATATCTCCAGAAGGATAGTATGGAAATGGAAAAAGTGCAGAGGAGGGAAACCAGAATGATTAGGGGACTGGAACACATTCCTCACCATCTGAGGCTGCAACGGCTGGGCCTCTTCACTCTTGAATGACAGCACCTAAGAGGTGACCTGATTGAAGTTTATAAAATCATACACGGTGTGGAAAAAGTAGATAAGGAAAAACTGTTTTCTCTATCACACAACACTAGAACAAGGGGGCACTCTGTGAAACTCTTGGGTGCTAGATCTCAAACAAATAAGAGAAAGTACTTTTTTACCCAGAGGATCATTGGTCTGTGGAACTCCCTGCCAGAAGAATGATGACAGCTGCCAGCCTTGACATCTTTAAAAAAGGTTTGGACAAGTTCGTGGAGAACAAGGGTATCAATAGCTATCATTATGGATGCCTAAGGACAACCTCTGGGTTGGAGAGATTGGCAGGATGTCTCTCAATGCCATTTGCAGGGAATTGTAGGCAGGTGAAGACATCTGCTTGGGAATACCATGAAGCAAATGGTGAGCCACTGTGTGAGACAGAATGCTGGACTGGATGGGCTGTGGCCTGTTCTAGCAAGGCTGTTCTTATGCACTTATAGTTAGTTGCTGTAGAGTAGGCCCATTGAATTAGTGCAGATCTGCTTTAGTGCAGACTGCTATAGTAAGCCACAGGATTCAAGCTGCTAACTGTAAGTTAAATAGGTAGTACATCTTGCTGTGGCAGGGAATACTGTGTCTAGTTGCAGTTGATGGCAATATCAAGACTGAGTTTCCCTCCTCCATACTTAGGATTCTGTATAAATGGAACTTGGTCTTAGGTGTGATGCCCTTCAAGCAAATGACACCTTCAAACAGAGGACTGGCCCTCGACAGATCTTTGGACAGGAGTCGTGTTTTTAAACCAGGACACACAAATATGTTACTGAATAGTCTTGAGTTTTGCCAAGAGGTATTCCTGTGTTGCAGAATGCAGGCCAGTTTTCGTAATCTTGCTAAAATTCTCCTTAAGCTGCCTTGGATTTTCTTGGCAAAACCAGCCTGGCCAAGCCACCCTCTGAGTCCCCTCCTCCCACCTCTATATCTTACTGAGAGTAGCTGTTAGTAGGTAAGTACAGAGCGAGAAGCCAAGGAAGCAGCAGCAGGGCAGCCTTTAATCATCTCACACCTTGCTATGTCAGCAGTTGAGGGGGAAATCAGGAAATGTCAGCGCACTCCTGAACACGTACATGTCAACTGTATACAGAGAAAAATCACAGTTCTGTCATCTTGTATGACTTGTAATGAATATGAGGCAGCACACTGGGAGCCATGACTAAATATGGCTTATCAGCCTAATAACTGCCAGGCTTCCTAGAATTGAAACAATATGCAAGATAGTTTAACTTCGTTATTATTTTAAAAGGGAATATAGTCTTGCATTTGACATCACATTTTATTTTTCAAATTTTCTATAATCACAGTGTGATTTAAAAAAAATCTTCACCTGCTAATGTTTATCTTGTGTCCTCCTTTTAAAACATTTGGTATTGTTAACCGTGGTTACTTTTCTGAATCCGTTCATTAATCCTTGCATTTCCTTTGAAATCAATTCCACTGAAGTCATGGGACTGGGGACATGCAAATGTAACTACGAGAGGATGAAAAAAACTGTTCTGGATCAGGCTGAAGGTTTGTCTGGTTCACCATTGTGCGCCCTTGTCTAAAGGAGGCCTGTCAGTGGTATACGAGGACAACGGTGTGTTCTAGAGATGGGGTGAATCTTTAAAAAATGGTTATTCATCATGATTTGGGATTTGCCAGGGATGATGAATTGATGAACGTCCGATAAATTAATGAATAGATTTATCTTCACTTTAAAATGGTATAAAAAAGATTCCATGGAATTTATTTATTTATTTATTTATTTATTTATTTATTTATTTATTTATTTATTTATTTTAGATTATTTTTACCCTGCCTTTGTCCTTGGAAAAGGACCCAAGGCAGCTTATACAAGCCCTGAAAGTTTGGTAAGGATTGGGGTTCTAATATTTGATCTGTGCACCCCAAGGAGCCCCCCTGAAAGTACCCCAAGGAACCTAGAAAAACCAAGTGTGCAGAGTAACTTCTATCTCACCTCTACAATTCCTCCAGATTTGGTGAAGATTGGGTGTCAGACATTTGAGTTATATACCCATAAAGTGCACCCCCAGGAAAGTGTCCTTTAGCAACTGGATTGGGAAAACTCAAACTTCACCAAAATTGGAGGAATTATAGAAGAGAGCCAAGGGATTCTCCCCTCCAAATTTGGTGTCTTTAGGTGTCTTGGGGGCATTTTATAGTCCAATGAATTAACAAATTAAAGTTACTAAAGTTCATCCATTCATATTTGTTGGGGGGTCTTTCCTTCATTTATGATGAATACGAATCAATACATTTTCATGAATCGTCCAAATTCGTCAGGAAACATGACTCCTTCTCCAGTTCCTCCCCATCTTTCATATTTTCTTTCCAGCATTCCAAAGCAAGTGATAGATGCATAGCACAACTTACATATGGGAGCTGAGATATGGTCGCTACTGCACTTCAAACAGCAACTGCTTTTTGTTTTGAATTGCCATTTGTCCTCCCCCAGTCACGTGGTCGCTGAAGCAATTCAGCATTCCACACTTGGGCATTTTCTCAAGAACCGTTTTCCCCATCCGCATTTTGCTAAACAGCTTTTTGTCCTGATTTAGTCCGACATTTTCCCATTTTCTGCTTATTTTTTAGGATAACGTCATGCCGTTGTTTTTCCATTCAAAGTAATGTAGCTAATTTTCCGGTTCTTCCTTTAAATTACTTACAACGTGGTGCATTGATTTTGATAGCCTACTTCCGTGACCGGAAAAAGCAAAATTGTACCCAAAAGAGGAAGTAGAAGGACCAGAGAAGTCGGAAATGATTACACTGCAGGAGGATTTCTTTTTTGGCTTTTCCGACGGCAGGATAAGGCATACAGAGGGGGAAACCTGGAAAAAGCGAAATAAAAAACGAAGTTGCTTCAAAAAGCCAAATCGCTTCAAAAAGCGGTCTAGAAATTGGGTTAAAAAAACACCACCCCTGGTGGCCCGTCGCAAGAAAAACTGACACAGTGGCCGAAAAGGGGCGTGGCCAAGGGGGCTCCGCAGAAAAAGCGACTGGAAGTGCACTAAGTGATTTTTAAGACGATTTGACTTTAAGCAAAAGGCGATTCAAAGCCTAAGTGTGGTAGGGCTGCCTGTGCTAACCAACAGTCTACAAGGACCGTTTGGCATGCCACCAAATCAGTTGAGATTTATAGGAACTTTTTCCTGGGTTTTCCAGGTATAGAATACACTGAGGTCGTTGATTGTGCCTTTCTTCTGCAGGCACCCCGGGACTGTGCAGCTTGCCCAAGGCCATGCAAGCCACCTCTTCTCTGCGGAGGCACAGTGAGGAAGCAAACTCCCAATCTCTGGCTTTGTAGCCAGGTATCTAACACAATGAGCTGCCCAGATGGCTTAATGAGGACCACTGCTTCTGTGAAATTATCCAGTCCCTTTTTTACCATCTTCCAAATTGGTAGTAACTTCTACATCTTGTGGTGGTGAATTCCACAGTTTACTTATCTTTTATATAGTGTACATTCTTTTATCTGTTCTGAATCTACCCTCTACAGCTTTTGTGGAGGTCCCCTGGTTCCAGAGTTTACAAATAGGGAGGAAGGCATTTCCGTACCCATTTTTAATGACACCGTGCATCATTTTATGCCTTTTTACAACCTCCTCTTTCTTTTCTTCTCTTCCCAAGGAAAAAAAAACCAATTATTATATCCTTTCTTAATGGAGGAGTTGCTTTAGACTCCTGATCATGGTCTTTGATCCTCCTCCTTTTCCAGTTTTACAACATCCATTTTCAGCTGCATTCTGTTCACTGCATTCTGGATGTGGCCACACTTATGAACGTGTGTCAAGCAGCACGATAGGAAGTAACTTACCTGTAACCCTCTTGAACTACACCAATTCTGCTGGCTTTGAACAGAGCTACCTGAGGGTCCATTAAATGATGGCTGTAGTAATTACAACCACTACAAAGAATTGGAATGGGGAATAACCCATCCAAGTGATTTCCAGTGTCAACTCACCTGAGTCCCACTTCTTGAGAAATTGTGTGGCTTTTGACCTTCTCCAAATTTTGCAGTGCAATCCTCAGCTCAAATAATGTGCCAAAATGTATTTATAAATGTCTGTTTGGGTAAAAAAAATGCAACTTTAAATATATACACGACATAACAATGTATAGAAGCATGCATTTTGTGAAATTCATTCAAAAATAAGTATTTTATGATATATTTGTAAATGAATTTACATTTCCTCCTAAAGTTTTTTTAAATGACATATTAAAATATGATCAGAAAGGATAAAACAGATGGATGAGCATAGGAAAAACTAACATATACTACTGGAAATAAAGTATTCCATCCTTTCCAGTATATAATAGAGAGAGAATGCATATGAATGGAAGGGACTTCTCTGTATTTTCTGTGTAGCAGTTTTTCACATTCAAACATGCTTCATTACATCCAGCTTTTAAAATACTTCTGAATGTTGGTTAAAGACATTTTTTGTAGTCAGAGTGTTGAAGGTGGTGTGACAAAGGCATTATTCATTTTATGCCATAAAACCATTAATTATGTTCAATTACAAGCGTCTTCCACGGTTTTTTTTCCTTTGAAATCAGTCAATCAACCAAGCTCTCCTTTATTTAAACAGCTTTTGCAAGCTTTTGTTATTTAAACAGCAGCTCCAGCTAGTTCTTTTCCAACTGTAACCAAATTTAAAGCAAAATCTTCTCAAAGCTGATTTAAATTTACTCAATGATGAATTTAAAGGAATGCTCAATCATTTTTTAATTTAGTCAGCCAATTTGTGGGGGAAATGACAAAATCTGTTTGCATCATGTAGCTTTAAATTTTTCCCTGCCCCGCCTCCACTGGCAGCCAATCACTTAGTCCCACCTCCTCTTCTGAGTGGTCAGCTGCTGGAGGAGGTGGGGCAGGAAAGCCCAAGCTCCTGCCTGGACATTATACCCCTGGGGGGAGGTGGGGCAGGAAAGCCCAAGCTCCTGCCTGGACATTATACCCCTGGGGGGAGGCCAGTGTTCAGAGCCTTGTGAGTGGGGCAGCTGGCTGTGGAGAGGGGACATGAGGCATCTGTGGTGCTGCACACACAAACTGGGCTAAATCATGACAAAGCACTTTGTGCCCAAGTCTACTGTCTAGGGCCCATGAGAACTGCAGTCCAGGAACATTTGAAAGACCACAAGTTGTCTGTTCCTATTTACCATTGACCATATCTAGTTCTGTTAAAACTAAACCGTAGACAGCAGCATCAGTAGAATAACAAGGCAGTTAAAAAGGTAAAGGTTCCTCTCGCACATGCGTGCTAGTCGTGTTCGACTCTAGGGGCGGTGCTCATCTCTGTATTCAAGCTAAAAGAGGCAGTGTTGTGCAAGTCCATGGCCACGTGGCCAGCATGGCTGCAAGGAAACACTGTTTTACCTTTCTGCTTTTTACAGCACAGTACTTATTTATCTACTTGCATTTACATGCTTTTGAACTGCTAGTTTGGCAGGAACTGGGGTTATCAGTGGGAGCTCGCTTCTCTGCAGAGCACCTGGGATTCGAACTGCTGAGCTGCTGACTTTGCAGCCAACAGTTTTCAGAGCCTTAATCCACTGAGCCAATCGTGCTAATTGTATTCTTTGTACACTACATTAAAAAACAACAACACTGGGAACTTGTCTGAAGCCTCCATTCCACACACTAGCAACTATTCAACATGTACCAGTTCAATGTGAAACTCTGATGTCTTTAGTCCTATCCAGGTGTTTTGCCTTGAATTCATGTAGGGCTATATGGATGGTGGGTAAGAGGTGGTGGTGCACCTCCCAAACCAACAGGACTAACAGATTTTTAATGAGAAGATCTGCAAAGCCCAATGTGCTGCATGTACTAAGCCAGAGCTCCTGATCAGAGCTTCTGATCAACATGTTTAATATACTTATAGGTTCCTTTGCATATCCAATTGCTATTTGGCTGGCATGGGGATTTAGGGGGGTAGGGCTTATGCATATACAGTGGACCCTTGTATAACAAACGGTTTGTATAACATAAAATTTGTACAACATAAAAAATTCTGGAGACAGGGGGAATTTGCTTAACAGAATCGCCTATGGGGCGAATCCGTATAACATAAAAATGGTCACGATTAGGGATTAATCAATTTTCAATGCATTCCTATGTAAAATTTGTATAAAGGGAAATTTGCTTAACATAATTTCATTTGGAACAAATTAATTCCTTTATACAAGGTACCACTGTACCTCACATTCTGATTATACATTTAACGCTAATAGAATTCAGCCATAATAGGTAACATGAAATCAGATATAATGCCTGAATCTTTTCCCCCCATTTCCTTCCTTATACTCTTGTGCAACTTCTAAACTTGGACATCACAGCATTGCCCTTCATGTTTGCTTCTCACTCTGCTATTTCTAGTATAAGAACTTCCCTCTCCCCTCAGTACTTTGGATAACATAAAAACACATTCTCTGCGCCGTTCTGGTATTTGTAGGTGGGTGTATAATCCAATTTAAATAATACAGGATCAAAATCTAATCATTCTCTTGTCTCTCATGTTGCTTGACTGTGTGAACAAATTCCCTTTGGTTCCAGAAACCTACTAGAAAGCAGAATAAAACCAACAGATTAAAACGAACACATAATAAAAGTCAGAGTGAAGAAAAATAAGACTCAATCACTGGTGAGCTGCCTGGGCCCTATCCTGGCCCCCTCTAAGATCGTTCTGAGATCTGTGTAAGGATCTCTGATAAGAAGATTGATCTAGGCAGTTTTGTAAAGAAGTAGTATGTACCAGGGATAATAAAAATTCAGTTTTGCTTTCTCCTGCATTCATGTTTTATAGCCATCTGTCACTAGCGTGAGGAACTTTGTGTATTTTGGTAAATTCTTCAGAAACAAACTGAAACACACCTACTTCATCCTTTGCATCAGGCAAATTCTACGGGTACAGATGTTCATGTCCTGGAAAAGACTCTGTTTTTATCTAACCACCAAAAGGTGTTAGGGGTGAAAAGACTCTCAGCATTAGGGATGGTCACCAAACAAAAAACAAAATGCTGTTTCATCATTTTCTTAGCTAACGAAATGAAACAAAACAAAACAAAATGGGGAAGCAGCGTTTTGTTGGTAATGAAATGAAATGGCTTTTTTTTTGTTTAAAATGAACAAATTTGTTTCACTGTAAAACTGCTCCCCTGGGTCCTAAAGGCACCAGATTTAATGGGGGTGGGAGGTGTAGTGCTGTTTTATGAGAGATGGTACACAATGATGAAATGAGTGTGTATACTGTCCGCCATGATCCCACAACACAATACTTATGGCATGCATGAGATCCCATGGCCGTAGCCCTGTGACTTCTGACCATGGATTACCCTCCTATGAATCCAGAAGAACTCTGTGTATTGAGCTGAAGAGGAATCCATTTCTTTCCCCTTTTTCAATTCATACCCTTAAAAAGCATGCTTTTCTCACAGTGCTAAGTGTGCCAAATGGAGCATATGGTGGTGGGTCATTTAGATAATGAAATGGCTTACTAGGGCGAATTGTTTGTTTATGGAGAGGAAGGATTGTGGAATAGTAATAATGCACTGGGTGTACTGAGTGCACTTCTCTGAGAGATAATCTTTGAAACATCCTCCCGGCGCTCGCCGATCCATCCACATGAAGCATAGATGTCAATGAGTGACAGGTCTGCTTAGCCAATAGTATTCCCCCCCCCCCTTTTGCATAGCAGTAAACACCACAATCACACTCAGTGGAGATGTTGCACTTGCCCAACTTGAAGCGAGAACATTTAAGCTGGAATGGCCACATCTATATGCATAGTCTTGCACCATGAGAGAATAAGCAGAAGCCTCAAGCCTGAACATTCCCATCTCATTCTCTGAAGCTCAATTGGGCCTTTTAAATGCTTTTGTTTATTGGAATGGTTTTAAACAGTTCTACAGATTTAAAATGAATGTTCACTTTAAGTATTTGTTAGCTACCTTGAACACTAGCTTCAATAGAAAGGCAGATAAAAATGCAGAAAATGGATAGGTAGGTAGGTAGGTAGGTAGACTATAATAATAAAGAAAATTATATGCTGCCAATTCCAATTGTGATGGACCTTCTCAAGATTTTCTAGAAATAGAGTATGCAGAAGAGGTTTGACATTGCCTTCTTCCAGGGGCAATCTGTGCAGCTGGCCCAAGGCCTTGTCACATAGGTTGCATAACAGAGAATCAGAATCCAAGAGATCAAAAGGACTGAGCTACCCAGGAGGCAAACCACCACCATACGTTCTGAAAACACTTGAATTTGTCCAATCTTGAAATCTAAGCCAGGTGAGGCCTCATTCATACTTGGATGGGGGATATCACTGGGGAATAACAAGAATTTCGTGGTCACTGTGACAATGCCAGGAAGCTGCCTGGAGCAGCCTTCAGTGTTCCTGTGCTTGTGAGCTTCTGCTTCTGTTTTAGATTAACTGAAGTTTAACCTTATATCACAAAGCAAACAAACTGTAGTAGAGATGGGCATGAAATGAAAGTATTATATAACTTTTCATTTCATTTCATTTCTTTAGTAGTTTCATTTCATTAGTAATGAATTTTTAAAGGAGTTTTGTAACAGAATGAAATGAAACAAAATGAAATGCTATGCTCCTCTGGGTCCTAGAGACAACAAAATTGCAGGGCGGCTTCTTTGGACTCCTCCCTGGAAGCCCCTGAAATTTGGAGAGGTTTGGGGTTCAGGGAGCTGAGTTATTAAACTCCAAATGTGGTCACCCTAGGAAAAATCATTCTAATTGAATCAGGAAGCCGCACTAGTCCCCCTGCGGGCAAGTGATAATTAGCTTCTGACTCAATTACAAATGATTTTTTTCCTAGGGAGATCCCCCTTGGAGTTTAATAACTCAGCCTCCTGAACCCCAAACCTCTCCAAATTCCAGGGGCTTACAGGGAAGAGTCCAAAGAAGCTACCCTGTGATTTTGGTTCTTCTAGGATGAATTGTTTCATTCCTAGAGGGGAAATGGCATTTCATTTCATTTAATAACAAAACATGTCCTATTATTTCATTACGTAATTAAGTAACTCATTACATAATTAAACGATGAAACAGCATTTTGTTTTTTGTTTTCTGCCCATCTCTAAACTGTAATTAACCTTGGCTACCACTGGTAGAAACCATGGTTTATCACTAGATTTAGAATTAAGCACATTTTGCCAGGTTAAGGCAACACAGCATCCTACAATTAAAATAAAATGGAAGAGAACATTCTGAATTCCCCATAGCTGTACCAGAGAATGAGGCTTCTCCAGTCTTAATCTCTTAATGCTGAATTAAAGTTTAGTATGATAGTACGATAGCTGAATGAAGCCCTTGTTTAGAATTAAAGTTTAGTATGGGCCTTTTTACACGACCCCTAAGATCCGCTGGCCACTTAAATTCGGACCAGAGATCTTAGGGGTTCGTCGCTCTTCCTTGCTCTTCCTCTGTCCCCACCTCCCTCGGCACTTCCTGGTTGCTGGTTGCCTGAGGGAGGGAGAAAAAAGAAAGAAAAGACTGCCTTCTTACCTCCAATTTGTTCCCGGCAGCATTCAGATCTCTGAAAGGGGCGGGGCGCAAAAAAAGAACAAACAGAAGCCAGGAGAGCCCCGCACTCACTATCCTTACACCGGATCAAATATTTGTCACCATCAAAGACCAGGTACAAGAAAACTGCTGTTTGGTCACGCTAAAGTGGGCGGGGTCGCACTTAATTGTCTGCAAAGTCCGGAGCTGGTGGGTAAACATTTTTAAGGTCCGGACCTTGCAGCCATTTGCGGCGGAGCTTAGGGGTCGTGTATAAACGCCCTATGATAGCTGAATGAAGCTCTGCCACATGAAAAACCTTTCTAGATGAGACTAAAAATCGACATAGAAAGCATCCTCTTTCCAATAGGAAATAAATGTATTTGTTGTAAGTAATACATTTCTTTCTTTATAAATATAAAAGCAAGGAACTTGAGAAAAGAGGAAGCATCAGTAGGTAAAGTATATAGATATGGAAGTTCTATGCAGCCATTGCTTCTTTTCAGTTTCTAACAGGGAGACACCAATAAGCTCTCAAGGGATTAGCTCTTTGTAGATCTCCCCTCCATGCATTTGCATAATTCTCCTTTATAGCCTATGGGCATGAATTCATATCTCATGTCATGGCACTGAATTTCATCACTTACACATGTTTTATGTAAAGAAACTCCAAGACAGATGCGTCCTTCCACAACCAGCCATTTTCATATGCTAATTTATTTCTCTATGACCACTCTTTTAAATTTCCGTTGAAATCAATTTCAAAACAAACGGCCTGACTACAACTCTGTGAAGATTCTCAGTCATCCAGGGGAGTTCAGTTGCCATGACTCAACTTCCAGATAACCTGAGCACAAGTCAATCAGGAACCTTAGCCACGTGCTACCTGTGACATCATTTACCTGGAAACGAAGCTTAAAGTTTGAGAGGCAGTGTTGAAGCATGTTAATCCTGCCATTTGGGGGAAGGGCAGTAGCTTATGGGTTAAGTACATGCTTCACATGAAAAGGACCTCAGATACAGAGCAAGCTTGAACATTAAGCAAAGTGAAATAAATGTGTTGGGCGGTAGATGCTGAGAGAGGAGGGTAGTAGCCAGTCCCTTTTGTTGAAAGACACAGCTATGTGAGCCTCATGGCTTACCTCACATCTCCTGAACTAGGCTGCTTCCCTCAGGGAGGGTAGAAGATGCTATCTGGTTGCCATTGTTGATGGTGGATTTTATTTCTCGTTCAGTCAGTGTCTGTATGTGGAAATCGATGGGTGCAAAATCAGGCCGCAATATATTTTGATCTGGTCCTACCCAGTTTCAATCTTTGGCATCCCCAGATGGGGCTGCAAAATATTCTTGTCCCAGAAAGTGACTACCAGGCAATGAAGATAAAATTGAACAGTATGGACTTAACATCTGGTTCAGCCTAAAATAGATTTCTACATTTCAGCAACATAAAAGTGTATGAGGTTTGTATTTTACCTCAGCAGAGGGGTCTCCTGTGTTCTCTCCTTGAAGCCCTCACGGTCAGCTCTGCAATGGCCTGGCAGCTAACAGACCCCCCCCCCACCTTTTTCCTTCTTTGCAGCGATGAAAGCAAACGTTCATGTTTTGCCAAGATCGACGCAAGACCCATGAAGTCACCTGATTCGTGCATAATTTAACACGGTAAAAACACCACTTTGTTCATGCCAATTATTTAAAGTGATTTATACGTCATGTTTTATTTGGATAGCTTTGCATTTTAACAATGTGGAAAGTTTGCAGAAAGCCATGGACTGACCTGCAATAGTATTTCACTGATTTGATTGCAAGGAGGCTAACAAGCTTTACACCTGATATTCTGCCAGCAAAAATTTGCACGTAAAAAAAAAGCTGCCATCCACAAAGTGGAAAAAAGCAAGGCTTCTATTTGTTTTCAAGCTGTAGGATAGAGGTTTTTTTTAAAAAAATTATGGCGTATTTGGGCCTTCAGAACAAAACAATGGTACTTTCTTATCTCTGTCCATGTTCTGGGCTGTGAGAGCACACTTGGCCAGTAGAGTAATGAATCCAAATCCAGTGTTAGTCTAGCAAATGGAACAGAACACAGGACATTCGCTGGTGGTAATCTGCTTTTCTTCCCATTAGCCATCTTCAGACAGACATGGCTCAGCCTTTATGTCTGGGTTTTCCTTCAAATAACAGTTGCATACATAAAAACAGCACTAAATGCAAACAGAGAAATGGTGGTAAGGCTGTCTCAGAGAAACTGCTGTAGTACAACATCTTGAGGTTCCTAAATGTACATCACCATACAATTCATAATGTGTGCCATTTTGAATGGATCAGCTGCAATCATTATCTGAAGATGCCGGCTTAACTCTTGCCAGTCTTCTGGGGAAAATCAGTTCACCTGCTTCCTGCCCCCATGCCTTCCCTATGGAAGAAGAAATCCTAACAACATGTATAATATATGGGGCAACACGTGATAATGGAGTCACATATTTCCAGAAAGCTCCATTAACTTCTGATGTTTCAGAAACTGCATGGCCATCGGGACCAAGGATGCATATGGTGACAATCTTTCCCACATTAATGCAAACAAGCCCTAAAGCCCAAATGGCTGGATGGTGAACAAAGTGAAGTTGAACGCACGGAGGATAATGTGTTTCTTCTGGGCCCTCGTTTGTGTTGTGGTGGGTAGCATGAGCATGAACCTTATATTCCTCAGAGTTGTACAAAATGTTCCTTAAAATGCTCCATAGGCATTTGGAATTGTAAATACCTCTGCAGGCTGTGAGCAGGTCATTTCCAGTGACTGACGCAGAGGTACAGGACAGGAATTTCCAGTACAGAGGTGGGAGGAAATGAGTCATAAAACAAGTAATGGAACCTTAGAGCAACAATAAGCAATACAGTTGTGAAAAGAGCTGGACAGGCAGCAGCTAAAAGAATGTCTTCTCTGTGGACCAGCAATTCTGACAAATATGAGGCCATGTTTTCTGCATATGCTTCCATTTAGAAAGGGAGTGATTCTACCCTTCAAAGAATAAGATATGAGAGAGGGATGGGGTTGAGGAGGGAGCGGTGTGTACGAATTCACCCATGCTTCACTGGTCTGGTGAATTTGTAACATTAGGCCAGTTCACGTGGAGAGATGATGAGCTGTTCTCCAGTATTTCCTGAGGAGAGCTATGAAAAGTAATGACTATCATTGGAAACCCCTCGCTTTTCACAGTAAACAATGCCCTCTTCCCTTGTGCATTGCTGTACTTAATCACTCAGAAATACTTACGAGATTATAAACAGCGGGTTGGCTCTGTGGTAGAAGACAGAGAGCCTCAGGCCATGGCAGTACGGAAAGAGCAGGCGTCTGGCATTATTCTTGCCTCACCAAAGGGAGGCAAGTTGGGTAGACATTTTTCTTCCTTGGTCACAAAAGCTGTTCTTGCTCCAGCATTTTGTGGGTGTGATTCTGATTCATTCTTCCACTTCTCCGTTTGAGGTGTAAATATGGTATTGCTTCAATTTCTGTCCATCTGCGTAGAAATACACAAGCAAGGATTTGAATCGAGGCCAATTCGCACCAGCTTTTCGCTACGGTTGCTATCATAAAGCCATCCCACTATGGCTGATTCTGACTAGTCTTATTAAAATTCTTTCTTTCCCTTGAAATTCTTCAGATGTTTTGCCCAAGCAACAATCTCTACTTTTGGCCAAGAATTTCGCTTTAGGTAGCCTTCATTGGCTGTTGAAGGATGTTTGAACTCTGTGGAGAACTCGTACTAGTCTTTTCAAAACTTTCAGCTTTCCTTACTGTTCCTTTGATGTTTTGCCCAAACAAGAACCTCCAAATTCACCTCAGTTTTCTTTTCTCCAGGTGAAATTTGGTGGCAGTTTTATCTGAAACAGGGGTTGCCCTTTTGGCAGCAGAGTACGCATGCGTGAGAGTGAGAGAGGTGGATAGTTGGGTCTTTAATAAGGAAGCAACACATTCAAATCCAGCAGGAGGAACTTCTCCCGGGTTAAATAGAAGGATATCATGTACCTGCTGATTTTCTTTTTGTCTTGTTAAAAGCATGGGGGTTATTTCCAGAAAACAGTTTGGCAACTGTGCTCTGAGACACTGAAGCAATGAGCTGGTTGTCATTTCTCCCTCTCCCTCTCTGTCCTGTGCTTATTGTTTAAAAGCTTCTGCTTTCCCTCTCCTATGGCTCAAGCGGGAATATCACTATTATTCTTGATTCAAACTGCCACTGAGAGATGTAGCATCACTATGAGGCGGCAGGACAATTACTAGACTGCCAGGTCAGGACCGGAGATTTCCCTGGTGCATTTAAATAGACTCTCGTTGAGTCTGGTGTCAAAGAAGTCATGGTTAGAGTGATCAGGTTTTTTTTTATTATAAAAAGGACAGGTTCTCGTATCTTCAATAGTGTCTGCAGAAGGACATTTCAGCTGGTACAGCCTGGTGTAGACCTGTTGGTTTTAAAAGGCACAAAGGCAAACCAGCCTCTTTCTGTTTTGGTTACTTGGTAATTGTAGGGATTTCATACCAATAGCTCTGTACCCCAAGAAATGGGCAGAGCACAAAAGCGCACCTAGAGGAAGCTGAGGACCTGGATTTCCCAGAAATCCCCAGGGCTGAGCAGGCACCCAGGTGCAGCTAAGCGGATGCTGATCTAAGCATAGGTCAGGAGGCCAGGAAACCAGGATATCAGGATACATCTGCTCAGGCCCAAGGAAGCCTCTTATCAGTAATGCCTCACTAGCTAGGGAGCATTTTCCCCCCACCCATGGATTCCATTTCCCCTGCTTTGTTTACCTGTTTACTGAACAGATAACGCTTGCATTCTTTCCCCCCACTGAGGAATGTTTCTCTGTATCTATTGTGCTGACTCTCTTATAATAAAGGCGGGGCTCAGGCAGCAGGAAAAGAAGGCTCAGAGAGAAGGCTCAGAGGGAGAATCATCATCACACACTTCCACACACACGCAGCTCAATCTCACATGCACGCAGCCGATGCAGACACAGAGAGACACTCAGACATCCATGGAACCCTGACAGACAGACGAACAGGAATGCTGCCCTGAGCGCCAGATGATTGCACCCCGAAACTCTGTGTCCCGTGTGATTCGTAACGCAACAGGTAATTCCAGCAGAAGAAACTCCAGCCATGTACTTTCCAAATTCATTGGCATATTTTATTGTAAAAAAACAGGGATCTCTGGGTTGCGGTCTAGCTCATGAAGACAGAGATATTCAATGCTGCTCCTTTCCCATTTCTCACAGAGCTTGGCAGATACTGGAGAGGGGAAAAAACCCCAGTCTGCATTAAAATAATAATAAAAAGCCCTTCACATGCCATTAATAAAGCCCCCCTCCACTTATTGTTAACTGCTAGTAGCAAACTCAAATGTCTGGGGAATCTCCACCTGGCTGAAACATTCTCATCATTAAGCAACAAGAACATTTTTGATAGGTTTTCAACAGCTTCAGTGTTTCTGTCAACATCACCGTGTGCCTTTTAAAAGCCCCCCCCCTTCTTTAATAGGTCCCAGAACCCATGAATGCATTCAGGTCAGTTGTTTAGAATCTGAATCCTTCCAAGTAATTAGCAGGTAGAATTACCTGGTAGCAGTCAGTCAGTACTCCTGCCTGCAATCCGTCTGTAGGAGCTGTGGCTGGGGTAATTGCCATCTCAAGCGAGCCCGCATACATGTCTAATTTAAAGTGTCAATTGGGATTTTGTCTCTGTTTCTTCTATTCCCCCCACCCCACCCCGTGCCAGGTTGCACGTTTTCCTCTCACAAAATAGGCTTGGGGAGCGGGAGTTGGGGAAGAAAGGAAGGAAGGAAAAGAAAAAGACAGATAGACTGAACATGTGGGCTTTCAAGAAAACGTTGACTTTCCCTCATAGGCACCTCCCCCCCCAGTGACTTACAAATGTACGAAAGCGTTCAGAGTGCCTTTGTATCTATATACAAAATGGGGGCGTAAATCAAGAGATGAATTTCACATCCATACGGCAGCAAAAGCGGATCCATGTGAAACCGCCCACAAAAGTCTAGCAAAACTCTCCGAGGCGCCACTTCACTCATTCGGGACCATCTGCTTTTCGAAAGTAAGCTCCTGTTACATTTTCCCCCTCTGACTCTGGGCATGAATCAAGAGGTACGCCCTCAACTGAACAAGGGTGCTGTCTGACATTTGCAGAAGACCATGGGACAGGTTTCTTTCTTGCTCCTCCATCAAGGAGGCCCCTACCGTGGCACATTCCACGATGGATTCTGCCATTACCTTTTGGAACGGGGTCTGGGTCAGTGATGGGGTGCAATCTGACTGCTTGCCTCCTTTGATCCACATGTGCTTTGTTTTGGTGTTTTTAATGATGAAACATGGGTGTTTCAGAACAAGGTCCCTTTCTTTCTGCTCTCCAATCCATTTCCAGGGTGGAATGCTTCTTTCTTTTGACTGTTAAGGAGTAATTCCTGCTAGACACTTCTATCTTTCCTCAGATTCATTGGCTTCCCCTTGGTGGCAATGTGGACTGACTTCTCAGTCTACAGGCAGGATCCTCAGAAATCATTAGGATGTTTCTGCATAGAAACCCCAGTAACTCTGGTTACTCCCCCCCCTAGATTTGCGTTTACATACTTGATGGGCAAAAATATGCAGCCAAGCTTGCAGAAGCAACTGTGTGCCTACAGAGGGCAGCAGAGGAAAACAGTTAATTAGAGTTCCTTATCCTGACTATATTGTTTCTTCCTTCTCATCTGTTTCTTTGTCCTTTGTCTCAGTTGTACTTGAATGTGCTTCCTCTCTTTCCTTCACAATCTTTGCCTTGGCCACGCCACCGTAGCTAGCAGGCTCCAACCTCTGGTTTCTATCAGACATGTAATATCTTTTAATAAACTCCAGATACCTAAGGCAGTGAGCTCCCCAGCAGTTCCAATAATAATCCTAGACCTGTAGAGCTTGAAAAGACCCTATGGCTATCCGAGTTCAGACCCTGTCCAGGAGGCTGAGAGTGACCCCTTCCACGATGACACTAAGAATTGTTGCTGGAACAGGCTGTTTATTGGGGCAACAGAATCTTTAAAGGGCGAAGAAGGCCCATGGATAGAAAATGATTAATTCAGGACACTAGGGAGTTAAGGCCTTTGGGGCAATGTCCTATTTGAGAGGAGAGGAGCCTTGCCTATTCTGCTAGGGGCAGGTGGGCCAGGCATGGCATGCCACAACAGATGTGCTGGATGCATGCTGTTAAGTGTCCTTGGAGGAGGAGTAACTGGTCCTGAGATCATACTGATAGACCAGTTGTGGTGAACCTTTGGCATTCCAGATATTTTGGGCCACAATTCCCACAGACCTTTGTCATTGGCCATCTAGGCTCGGAATTCTGGGAGCTGTGGTCCATAACATCTGGACTGTTGAAGGTTTGCCACCACTGTGATAGACCGTCTCCCACCTGGCTTTTGATTTCTCTGGCAGTGGCAGCAACTCTTGGGCCTTTCACACCTCCCAGTTAATCTGTCCAAGAGTCCTGCTCTCCAGCTTTCCTCTCCTCATTAAATCTAGGTCCTGCCACAGTCACCCCTTCAGCTTTGAGGGCATTGTCTGCTTCCCCCTTGCCAATGCCCTAGTCCAAAGATGAGCTGTGGGTAGGGAATCTAGCCATCGCTCTCTGAGAAGTTGAGCCCACTTTTACAGCTCGGAGAACACTTGCTGATCCCACAGAAGCACAAAGGGGAACTGAACTCCCAACCTTTGACTCCATAGCCAGATTGCTAAATCCCTGAGCTATCCTGCAGTAAGTACCGATCCAAGCAGCCAGCACCACACAAAGCCAATAGCAGTTATGAGAATGTGGATCAGCCCATTCCCTCTGCCCCTCGCTGCTTGGTTTGATAATCTTCAAAGGCTGGAAGCGGGGTACCTCCTACAACAACACCCCCCCCCTCATTGCATCTGAGGAAGTAGATGATAGTCCTGGATAGATTGTGGTGTAATAAACTGGACAATTTATTTTGGTCGTAAAACATGTCTACCCTTTGGTAACTGCTTTATTTTTGTATCTTCTCCACACCACTTACAACTCTAGAATAAGAGAATTCCCTTTCCCAGACATCCACTTTCCTGAAAGAGGGAAATTTTGGGACTTAAAATCATTCTGGCTACCCAAATCCTTACTGAAGTAGTTTGGAAACACATGTCTGGCATTTACTTGGCCTGTTCTCTTCTGCAAGGAATATCCTGCCATTTGGCCGGAATCCTACATTGTCCCATAAAAAGCTGAGAGGAACATGCATTTTGGGGGGGGGGGGTCATAGCAGCAGACACACTAAATCTGCACAAGTCACTTGACCAAAGACTTCTGCAGTGTTATGAGCAGTACTATATTTTTGGTCCATATTCACACATATTAATTTGAATTACTGGCCAGAATCCTCTTGGGATATTATTCTGGATGCCACACTTTATTCTGGACACCACACCACAGAAGAATACCTATACATTGGAACAAGTTTAATGGAGGGCGACAAGGATCATCAGGGGACTGATGAGGTAACTGAGGGCCTTTTTACACAACCCCTAAACTCCGCCGCAAATGGCTCCCAGCTCCGGAGCTTAAAATTGTTTACCCACCAGCTCCGGAGTTTACTGAAAATTAAATGCGACCACGCCCACCTCAGCGGGTCCCAGCACACTTTTCATGTACCTGCTCTCCAAGCGTGAAAAATCTTGATGCGGATGTGCCGGGCTCTCCTCGCTTCTTGTTGTTGTTTTTTGCCTCCCGCCCCTTTAAGAGAAGGAACCAGGAAGTGACGGGGCTCCCGGCAGGTTCCACCGGCACCGGGAGGTAAGCCTTTATTCTTTTGTCCCTTTTTTTCTCCCTCCCCTCATGCAGCCAGCAGCCAGGAAGTGCGGAGGGGTGGGGACGCACGAAGAGCCACAAACCCTAAGATCTCTGGTCCAAATTTAAGTGACCAGCGGATCTTAGGGGTCATGTAAAAGCGCCCTGAGTCCAACAAGGAAAGACTAAAAGAACGGGGCATGTTTAGACTTGACGAAAGATGACCAAGGGGAGATATGATAGCACAGGGTTGGCGAACCTATGGCATGGGTGCCAAAGGTGGCACTCGGAGCCCTTTCTGTGGGCACCCGACATCGCCCCTTCTCAGCCACCTGTATTCAGGTTAAATTGCTGTATTGGCACTTTCTGAAAAATTAGTGGGTTTTGAATTGCAGCTTGGGCACTTGGTCTCTTAAAGGTTCGCCATCACTGTGATAGCACTTTTCAAATCCTTGAAAGGTTGTCTTGCAGAGGAGGGACAAGATCTGTTCTTGATCATCATAGAAGGCAGGATAAATAATAACAGGCTCAGGTTATACGTAGCCAAATGTTAGCTGAATATCAGGGAAACCTTCTTAACTGTTAAAATAGTATAGCAATGGAACCAGTTACCTCTACGGGTGGTGAGTGCTCCCAAGACAGAGGCATTCAGAAGAAAATAGGACAACTAGAAGTCAGATCTAGTTTGATGTGAGTTCCTGCACTGAGCAGGGGTTTGCACTCAGTTGCCTTATAGATGTCTTCAAACCCAACTTTCTAAGATTCTATGACAGAGGGATAAGTAATATCACTTAAGACACAGTGCCCAACTGCAGCTCATTAACAAGGTACTGGCTTTATGCTGGGTCACATGACTAGCACGTAACCAGCAGTTGTTAATGAGCTGCCATTAGTCACCATGACTTATATAATTTAAATGGACAGCAGGTGCAAATGATATGGGATTCCTCTCACCATATCTTCTTTTAGTTTTGGAAATACTTGTCCTCCTTTTTGGTGATGTATTTTTTAAAAAATGTGAGGCTTTAAAAACAAAGTAAAACATTGAATTAAAGATTGATGTGGGTGTTGTGATACATTTTTGGCCCCTTCAGGGCTGCCTGCCTGAAACTCGTGGGACACATGTTGCCCACCCCTGCTTTCAAGCCATCTGACACCACTGTTTTCTGGTCTTCTCTCATGCCCTTTCACCCTTGCTGGGGAGATCCAAAGAAGCATAGTAATGCGTTATCACCACAGATGGGAATCTGAGAGCTATCAATCCTAGTTATAGTTTCTCATCATGAGATCTATCTTCAGAACAAAAAAAGTTGTTTGGAAAATAAAATCTGTAAGAGGGACACTCACTTGATGATAACATAATCAAATATTAGGTTTTTCTTGAGTCCCAGCTTTTTGACATGAACCTGAAAACTGTGCAGTAGGGTTACAAAAGCTCATGCAAACCCCCATTAACTCATTACCTGTAATGTTTAAATAAAGCTCACGAAACTCACTTGGAGTAGCCCCTCTCTAATAATAGCCAGCTTTCAGGGGGGAAAATACCCTAGAAAACAAACCAACCCTATCCTTTTCTTTGCTTTATATGTCAGGCAGCAAATCCACAGGTAATCCCTACAACTATTCATACAGAATAATATGATAAAGAATGGAAAATATGTTACCAGTGTATCAGTAATATAACTAAGCTTCATTACATAACTTGAGCCATGATGGAGATTTTGACATAGTCAGTGGCAACTTGACAGATGTGCCATAGCTTCTAATCCCTGTAAGCTCCCAAAGCTCTTAGGAAATGGATGTTTAAAAATACTAGATTGGAAAGCATGCTGTTCCTTTATTGGGCTTTCCCTCCCTGCTTCCTTTCAAGATCTCTGTTGGAGCCAAAGGGTCTCCCTTTCCCTCCTTCAGGTTCATTGTTGCCCATGGGTGTGGTTTTATGCAGAGGTGCATAAAAAACCAGTGGAGAAATGAGTGCCAATGCACATAAGTGATAGAAACAGAGAGGGAGTGCATCTGAATTGGCATCTGAAATAACTGTTTTGGCAGAGTAATTCAAATTCCACCCGATTACAATAAACAAACAAACAAACAAACAAACAAATAAATAAATAAATAAATAAAAATAAATAAAATAAAATAAAATAAAAATAAAAAAGGAGGAGGAGAAAGTGCCAAATGCAGATAATCTCTGTGGTGCCTTTGATGGAAGACAGTACTTTAGGATTGAATAAATACCAGTGCGGAGCTGGGACAGCTCTGAAGAAGAAACATAAGGAGGTATGGATGCTGCAATGTCCTACAAACAATATCCAAGGGTTTTTGGGGGATTTGGCTGCCATCCACAATGAGTCAAGAGAAGGCATGAAGCCACTTGATATTTTGACACAGACCAGCCTCTGGGATGACAGGATTATTTCCAAGGGAAGTGTCAAGGATTATGTCCTACTGGGAGCTAACGAGTTGCTAATTAGCATATTTAATTTATTTGTTTAAAAAACCAATGGGTGCCGGCCCTACTCAGAAGAGATTCCTAGAGAAACCCTTGAACTATTTTAAGTGTCTTTAGTGTAAAGTTAAAGAAGATACAGAGACTCGTGTAAATGTAGCCCAGGGACTGAATTACCACTGCTGTCTAATGGCACTGCTTCTCAACATCACTGTAAAACTTTAAAGAAAGTTAACTCTTGTCCTCCCCCTTTTCTTGAGTTCCTACTAACAGCCTGAATCTTCAGTGGCAAGTCTTGTAGGAAGAGCCACGCAAGACATCTTCCGCTCATAGAGATGTCCATATCTGAGAAACCTAGCAAACTGTAGATGGTGCAATTGATTGAGATGAAGAGGTTCTCCATGGAGAAACAACAAAGGACTGGATTGTTCACGACATTGTAAAGGTTTTAAACCAACGTTGGCACGTTTCTGTTGTAATCCGAGAATGATAAAATCTCTCTATTGGTCTTTAGAGGTCTGGTCTGATTACAATTCTCATATCTAGGTCTTTCCTTCTACCCCTCCTCCTCTTGCTTTGGCTTCTTTTGCCTGTCTCCCTAGCTCAGGGGTCCTCAAAGTTTTCAACCAGCGGGCCGGTCCACCACCACCCAGAGACCACTGGGGGCCGGATCCCAGTCCAAAAGCAGCTGCAGAGGCTTGCTTGCTCACAAAACAGGGGGATAGGTGGGGGGGGTTGCAATTGGTCCCAGGGGCCGGATTCAGGACCTTGGGGGGCCGCATCCGGCCCCGGGGCCTTAGGTTGAGGACCCCTGCCCTAGCTTTTCAAATCAGGCAAAAAGTGAAGTCATTGGTGTTGGAATGTTTGCAACCTCATCTGCCGTCTTGGGTTTGAATGATTGGAAGGGACTTTTCTGGGCTGGGAGGAGGACTGCCAATCTATCTAGCACTGACCAATCATTCCCTCCCACCTTGGAATTCAAAGAGAGCCTTCTTTCCCTGCTGAGTGTTCTCTTTTCCCTCTCTTTCGTCTATCGAAGGCAGGTTGTTTGTTTGCTGTTGATCTTTTCGCAACTCTAAGCAATGGATTTTTTTTTTATTTAACAAATGCCTGAGAGTGAGTTACTGATACTTTAAGAGCCAGCTAATGAGAATGGAGTGGACCATCCAGGGAACTTACAGGTACTGTATTCTCCTCTGTTGATGTATTTTTTCTGCTGTGTAGCAAAAGGAATTTGACAAGAAATTCAAAACTGGCATCTCCAGGTATGACCAAAAGATCTCCAGGTGTTGTCCAAAACATCCAATGCTTAGACCAACTGGATAGAGAGGTGTATATAATATAGATTGGGATGGGAAACCTTTAGAGTAGACAACCAGATGTTGTTGGGCCAGACCAATCTCTAACAGCATAGTCAATTTGTTTGTTTCTTAGTTTACAAAAAATTTAGCCATCCCACTACCAAGTGGTCTCTGGGTGGCAACCAAGTGGTTTCTGGGCGGCCACTTGATTTTAGGGAGGTATACTCCAATAACATCTGCCCCCCCATGTTGAATGGAACGTAATATTCCTGTGCAGCTAATTTTATGCATTTATCTAAAATTTAGGTATTGTCAATCTTGAAGAGGACCTGCCAACATTTGAAGGAGTGTTCCCTGCTTCCAGTATCATTGTACCTACCTGTTCCATCCAAATTTTCTCAGATTGAACAGGAAGGCCTTCTACGTGAGTTTGGCTGCAGATAGAAACTTTCCAGCACTGAGGAAGAAGGTGAGACCAGCAGACAAAAAGATATAATGCTTGCATTTTTAAAAAACATACACTTATCTGTCTGTCTCTGTCTCTACTACTGTTTCTTCTAAACAATTCTCCCCCTTCTCTTTTGCTACCTGACAAATATAAAGTGAACTGTTCTTTTTAGAAATGGGCTGTTGTTTATGAGTACACATGCATATGTGCACATTTTTGAAAATTCTAATATTCTAGCGGAAAATGCTTGCTCTTTCAGAACAATCTTGTAAATCATGAGAATCAGAGTGTAATGTTGCTCATCTTTTATAGAGGAAGTTACAGTTATTGGGCAATATTGGTCCCTCTGCATATTTTGTGGGCCACGAAGCAGATTTAATGCAATTCAAGGATAACAATTTATAAACCAATTAAAGTAAATAGAGATCTGTGTATTGAGAGGCACCTTATTTCAGCCTAATAAGGCTTGCTCCCCAGGAGACTTTGTGTGTGTGTGTGTGTGTGTGTGTGTGTGTGTGTGTGTGTGTGTGTGTGCATCTTCTTTGTGTTAAAGTAATCACACATCTAAGAAAAGCCGCTTTTCCTCTACAATATATTTAATATAGCCGCTTCTCCTGACATACAGGGAATAAAATATCCAGCCATCTGAAAACCGTGCTAGAATTTTGCTTATTAGGGAACAGATGTTGAGGAGCAGTTGCTGCATAGTAGGAGCAGACTTGTGGTAGATCAGGGTTCTGTTGTCCCAACAAACAAAAAGAGGCTAGGTACCGGTAGCCTTAATTGAATACCTCTGCAGGTGAAGAGGAGCAACATGAAAGGGAACATATGGCCCTTCAAATGCTATCTAGCTACAATTCAACCATTGTCAGTATAACCAATGATAGGCATGATGGGATCGGTGGTGTAATGGAGCCAAGGCTTTCTGAGTAGCAGGGATATGACATCGTATGCCAGTCCTCTCATGGGCTTCCGGGTCTCGGAGCTTACTCGCAGGAAGGGGTTTAACCTTCTCCCCTGTGTTGTTGTTGTTGTTGTTGTTGTTGTTGTTGTTGTTGTTGTTGTTGTTGTTGTTGTTCGTAGTAGTAGTAGTAGTAGTAGTAGTAGTAGTAGTAGTAGTAGTAGTAGTAGTAGTAGTAGTTGTTGTTGTTGTTACAGACTCTTCGTGATCCCATGTCCATGGAGTTTTCTTTGCAGGAATACTGGAGTGGCTAGCTAGTTCCTACTCCAGGCGCCTACAGCTACTGCTCCCTTATTTGCATAACAACAGCTTGCAACTCTATACTATTATCCTGCAAAAACCCATGTCCTACTGGTGTTTCCCATCTGCACCCCCATGAGACTTGAAGAGAACATTTCTCATAGAAAAGTCTGCACAGGTTATGGTTCCCAGACAAGGCCAGTCCAAGACATCTTGTTCTGGACAGAACAACAAAGCACAAACTATCCCATCATCTTATTTATTTATTAATTACCCTAAGCCTGCAAAATAATTGTGATGCACGGGGTAGAGAATCCCACAATCACCAATTTTGTAACTGCAACATATGTAATTGACAATGTGCTGCCCTTTTTGAGCCTTGATTTGTTTCCTGAGATGGCTTCTTCACCTTGCCTAACTGGAGCATTAGCTGTGCACGCCGTGATGGTTTGGAGACAGTGAGCGCTTGAAAAAGCCACCGTGGGTCCTTTAAGAGAAAGAAAGGCCACATGAAAATATTTTAAATAAATAAATAAAAAGAAAAGAATATTGCACGCTCACTTCTCATATATCCCCTCTGCACAACCAGTCTGAAGTAGGCTACCTCTGTGTCCACATTAGAGATGGGCACAAAACGAAATTTTTATTTGTTTCATTATTCATTTTGTTATGTAATGAAACAAATAATGAACCGCCCCCTCAAAGTGAAACAAAATGAAATGAAACAAAAATTTTCATTTCATTTGTTTCATTTTTATTCCCCCGCCGCTGCCGCCGACCGGCCCCTGAGGAGGAGGCTTCCAAAGTGGCAGCGCTGATCAGCTGTAGCGTGACCGGTGCTTGTTATTAAAAAAAGTGCCCTCAGCTGGTTGCACTACAGCTGATCAGCACTTGGGGCTCAGCCAAATAAATAAATAAATAAATAGAATTTTGGGTGGCGGAAAAGGCAGGATTTTATTTTTTTTAATTTGCAGCCCCAAGCCTGCACTACAGCTGATCCGTGCTTGGGGGCTTAAAAAGTTTTTAAAAATCCTTTCTTTCCCCCCACCTGATCAGGTGGGGCAAAAGGTGGGATTTTTATTTTTATATTTTTATATTTTTATTTTTTGCTGAGCCCCAAGTGCCGATTAGCTGTAGCATGGGCTTGGGGCAGCAAAATAAAGAAACAAACCAAAATAAAACAAAACAAAATCCCCCGGTTTCCCTGCACCCGACTGGGTGGGGGGAAAGGCAGGATTTTTAAACTTTTTTTTGCCGCCCCAAGCCCGCACTACAGCTGATTGGTGCTTGGGGCAGCAAAAAAAAGTTTACAAATCCTGCATTTTCCCATGCCCAATTGGGTGCGGGAAGTTACACAAGCCACACACACACACACACACACACACACACACACACACACACACACACACACACACACACACACACACACACACACACACACACACACACAGAGAGAGAGAGAGAGAGAGAGAGAGAGAGAGAGAGAGAGAGAGTACACAAATGAAAATGAAACAAAAGGAAAAATTAAATGAATTTTTTTTAAAACAAATCATTTCAAACAAAATGAAACGAAACAGAACGGAATGAAAGGAAACATCATTTTAGCATTTCATGCCCAACTCTAGTCTACATTATACACTACTTAGCAATGGCTGAAATCGTGTTGCAGCAGTTATGCCCATGGGAAAATGATGACATCACTCCAGGGGATAATTTGATTTTCTTTTCTTTTTGGTATTAACAGACTTTCCTTATTCTGTCCTGCTGCTTGTCCAATTCATGCATAATCAGTTTCATTGTGTAGGAGCTGTTGGAGTTCTGGGATAGAAGGAAGTCTTCAGTTACCAAAAATCTCTCCCTGCCAGTGATATCATGATATCATGACCCTTCCAAAGGTGTAACTTACACAACTGGTTTTCAGCCAGAGTCCTTCAAGGAGTAGCACATAATGGCATGGATACCCTTTGTACAGTACTTAAAATGGTTGTACTTAGCACTTACGCTGGGAGAAGTGCCACATTATTCCTATACAGCAGCCATTTGAACTATACATGGATATTATCTTTAAGATACCAAGGAGAAGATGGTAGTGGGGGGAGGGATCAAGGAATGGGACACGGTGCCCTTAAACATACTGGAAAAGTAGCCCTAATCTAGACAAGATCTCAACTCCTGAGCCCACTCAGTTTGCTCTGATCCTACTGATTTCCTTATCAGCCTGTTACAAACAGACAGGTTAAGTTGCTCTGCTTTGTTCTACTCATATTTCAGAATCAGGGGGAGCAGCATCACCCCAATCTATCTCTTTTGCACTGTCTGTTCTGACTGGCAGGAGCTCCTAGCAATTCAAACAGTAGTCTTTCCCAGCCTTACTGTGAGATGCCTGGGTCTGTAGCTGTGATCCTTCCTCTGAGTAAAACATGTGCTCTACTGCTGCCATATAGTTTGGAAAGTAATTTTTAAAAAGTAAATAAAGTTACCACCCGCCATTTCGCGCTTCAGGTACTGTGGTCCCACTACACCGCGGGATCGCAGTACCTGCACCTCGGAGCCGCGCAGGGGGCGGGGGGATTGGGTCGCTCCACCTCCCTGCGCTCCTCCAAGAAGCCTCGGAGCCACGTGGGGGACGGGGGGCGATCGGGTCGCTCCAGGCCCCCCCCACGCTCCTCCGAGAAGCCTTGGACAGGCACACAATCACCCCCCGGCCCCCAGGCCCCACCCCACCCACTTCCGCATATCACGGATTTTCATGCATCGTGGGTGGGGTGGGTCCCTAACCCCCACGATCGGCGGGGGGTGACTGTAGTTGCAGTTACATTTTCAAGGCTTTCCACAAAGTTACCAAAGTTACTTTCTTTTTCTGCAAGCAACTGTTTCTCACTTCTTATGAGTAACTACATTGTTGTTGTCATTGGTTTTTTTAAAAAAAATCTGAATGCAACAATCACTTGCCCATGGTAGAAAACCCACATTCCAGCTCATCCTTGTGGCCATCACTAGTGGGCCCATGACAGCACAAAGCAGTAGTACAAAGTACAGTAGGACCCTGGTATCCGCTGGGGATTGGTTCCAGGCCTGCCCGTGGATAATGAAAACTGTGGATAAGAGAGAACACCTGCCCAATCACCTTCAAACTGCTGTTTCCTGGCAGTAGCTTGCTTTATGGCTGCTGTTAGTGGCAGTAACTTGCATTACAGATGCTATTTGTGACAATAGCTTGCTTTGTGGCTGCTGAATTATTTATTTTTTTCCTCTGCCCACCGTGGATAAATAAATCAGTGGATAATGAATCAGTGGATATGGGGGTCCTACTGTAGAGTGGGATGACGGTGTGGCTACAGCTCTACCTGTATAATTACAGAAAGAGCATAACGTTTATAATTGCAATGCAAAAGCAGCTATGGTATCCCTCACTTCTAGGTTATACCTATGATGTAATCTAGTTAATTCCTCTATCTAGTTAAAAATGGATTACAAATTAATTACTTTCAAGATATGCATTAAGAGTCATGGCTCTTTCTACAGCCCCCTTTAAAGTTTTAAAACATATGCCTTACTCAGCTAGAAAGGCACATTGTCTTTTTAATACAGGACTCAACACCTCTACCATAGTGATCTATGCTGTGCTTGAAAAAATTTGTAAACAGCTGCAACTTATGTCATTCTCAGCCCTGAAAAAGAATATGACTGCTTTTTTATCCCCCAAACAAAACAAAAACCCCAAACGCCTCTTGTTTTTATTTTACTCTTTCCTGTGGTCCTTCTGAGACAGCTGAAAGAGTCTGTGGCCTCTCCCCTTGGAACAGGATATTCAACGCTGATCTGCCCATTATAAATATATCAGAAGCTTGGACGAAGGGCGAAAAGCGTGTTCATGTAAATAAATCAACTTGTGCCAAAAGAACTGCTTCATTGAAAAAGCTCCCCCATTCAATTTCCGAAAGCTATCTGGATTCCATCAGGCGCCACAGAAACCATGCCCACCATCCTTTGTAATTTTAACATGTACCATATTAAGAGAACTCATCATGAGGGAATGAACCAATCTTTCCGTAATCTTTGTCGCAGCAGGTAAAACAGAAATCGGCCTGTAATTTGTAATCACCGTGCCTTTGCTCGAGATTAATCCTCGATCACCCATGGTGAAAAAGAGATATCTTTTTGACCTGAGAAAGGGCTATTCATCATTCAGCCGGGCAGTAAGACTGGCTTTTCCCAATGCACACTTTGTCTGGCCACCCTCCTCCTTTTAATGTTGGATCAGCCTTTTATCTCTCTGCTGCCTTTTCTTTCTTAAAGCCAAGCCTCAGTGCTCTGGACCGTTGTTGCACACAGAGAATGCTCCAGTTATTATTGCTGGGAGGTGGGTGGGAGGAAAGGACTTTATACTAAGAAATGCTTTAGAGTCTCCCCGTACTCCCCCCCCCCCCGCACCAAACATTAGCAGTAATAGGCTAAAATAGAGACATGAAGATTTTTTTTTCCAGGATGGCCACAATTATATATAAGCAGGGTACTTAATTGTCATGCATCTGTAAGGAATCCAGCTGGCTGGCAGGCTCAGTGAGTAAGTCTCTAGCTGCGGACAACAGAGTGTTTGGAGTTCAATTCCTCATTGTGCCTACAGGGAGAAGAGTCAGCCTGTGTGGCCTTGGCCAACCTGCACAGTCCTGGGACACCCTTAGAAGAAGGGAGTGACAAATCACTGCTGAGTACTCTCTACCTAACAACAACAACAACAATGACAAACATGCCTGAAAAAGTTTGATACCATGTGAAATCAGGCTCCAAATCATTTTGTTATGGACCTGGGTTTGAAATACTGTCATCAATAAAATTACTTTAAATATCCCTCTATTAAGAATGGGGTCTGACAAAAAGTGTTTAAAGTTCAAACAAGTTGATGTGTTTATTGATTTCACACAGGTAGTTGAATAAACATTGAGAACATGTTCTTTTAAATCAGCTTAGAACAACATCTTATATATATACTTTCTTAGTTATATATGCTCACAGGACTTATACCATTTCTACAACACACTAGTTTCACCCTTCAGAACGTAACTAAACTCTAACCAGCCCCTTTCTCTGAACAGTCATCAGAAACCTCTCCGGATCCTATGCAGTCCTTATCTGCCAGTTATTCCAACAAGCACATGTTTTTTATATGCTTTAGCTCTGCCCACAGGCTATTCCATTGGTTACCCAGTTGACATCATTTGAATATTTATGAGGTATCTGTCAGGTTTCACCACACATTTATTGAAGTGGAAAAGGTGCAAAAGAGAGCAGCTAAAATCATTACTGGGCTGGGGGACCTCCCTTATGAGGAAAGGCTAAAACATTTGGGGCTCTTTAGTCTGGATAAAAGGTGCCTGAGGGGGAATATATTTGCCCAGTGTCCTGACGTCATTATGTATTTTCAACATGATTGGCTGTGAGTGACAGGAAACAAGGAATGCATGAGTGGTTATCTGAGATCCTAGACTAAGAGCGCAAGTGAAGTGGCCAAGATGGTCAAGGGCTAGCTGAAGTCTCTCTAGGTCAGCTGATGCCATGCTCAGTGGAAATTCCTCACAGCCTAAGGATGCTGGAAATTATTTAAGATGATCCTGCCCATCTCAGTCTAAGTTTGTGCTGCATTGTGGCTCTGTCCATTGTGGCATATATGGCTCTGTCCATTGTACTGTATTATGACTGGTTTAAGCCTTTGTTGACTCTTCTGCTGGTTGGCCTTAGTAGGAACAATAATTCTGTTGGGAGATCTCTAGAACCAATAATCAGGAAAGAGCTCTTCAAGGTCAAAGGCAGAAGAGGTTTGTGCTGATGTGAAGAATGCATGGTTTGTTCTACAACAGAGGAGGAAGAGGGGATGTGAGCTAGTAATCCAAGCTTTGATGACAGTCAGACCTCTTTTTTTTGTTATGAGTAGCCTGACCTTCTTTGGTGTGTTGTCAGTATTATAACCAGAAGTCTGAAGGCCATATATGTATATCAACAGAAAATTCACCTTTCCATTACTCCCATGCATATGATTCTGGTAAAGTAATTTAGGAAGATTTGAGGCCACACTGGGTCTGAGGAAAGGGAGATATGTAGTGCCTGCATAGATAAGCCAGAGGAGGACTTGGGGGAGAAACGGAGTGACATCCGATGATTATCTCATCCTCCACAATTTTCAGACCACAGCAAAAATTGCTCATTCTGCACATCAAACAATTTAGATGTTACATCAAGTGGCTTTCAAAGCTTTAAATGCATTATGATTGTCGCCACCATTGGCAGGCCTGCTCAAACCCAAATCAAGCACTTGAAGTTCTCACAATTTCAACAGGAACTGCTTCACATGTACCTACTTTTCCCATTTACATGAACAATGCTTAACTGCTAGCCTGCTAGCCTTGTGCTATGGGTGGATATTATATATATCAGTCATTTGATCAATAAAAAAATTGCCCCCACTTCTTTGAAGTAGTCCAAGCAGAGTAGACCTGCTGAACAGTGAATCAGCACTTATGTAAATCCCATTGATTCAATCGCTGTTCTTGAGTTGATAAAACCAATTAGATTCTGATCTAAGAGTTTTGTGGTTCTGTGCCAGGGGTCCCCAAACTTTTTAAATAGGGGGTCTGGTTCACTCCTCATCTCCAGGAGCCTTCCCTCCCTCGCTCCTCCGAGGACCAGCAGCCCCTCGAGAACAGGCAGCCTTGGATGAGTTCTCTCTCTCTCTCTCTGTTTTAATTTTTTTAACTACCGTAATCCAAATGCCACTATCCCCCCCCCCCGATAATTCCCTCATCCCACTTATACTGATTCAAGGAAAGGAATGATAAGGGAAACAAAGAAAAATCCCAATGTGTGCTCCTCCCTCCCTTCTCCCCTTCCAGCTTCATCATCCTACAGGAGACGGATCATCTGAATAAGGAGGAGGGGGCAGGAAGGGGTATCCTTCCCTCCCTCTCTCCCTCCTCTCTTGCCCCCAAAAGGCTTGCCTCCATCTCTCACCATCTGGCCACCGGGACTTGTAGTCTTCCTTTTCCCCAGCACCAAATCTCTCTCTTTCTCGCTTCTGTGGTGGCAGACTGGGAGATGTGGCACCACCATTGCTGGGAGGCCTGTACCCCACACCCCGCGGCTTCTCCACATGGCTCACAAGGGAGAGAGGGAGGGCCTGCCCTGCTTTGGCCCCCCTTGCCCAGTACCACTTGTTCGGTCTGCCCCCGTCGCACCATGCTTCAGGCCACCCAACGGACCCACATGGTGGTATGGTGGCAGCACCCCTTCTCACTCCCAGGAGGCCCAAAGGGCCCTGAGTGACCTCATCTGCCCCACCAACTGGCCCGTATGTGGGTGCAGTGGCATGCAGTGCTGGGGAAGTGCCCCATCTAAGGTTTCCCTCACTGGTGGCTTCACCTCCTTACCCCCCCTTGACTGCTGTGGCCCCCCTGGCCAGCATGGCCGGTGGGGACCACCACGCTACCCACATCTACAATCCATCCCGGTGCCCCTGGTAGCATGGGTGGAGGGGCCGACTTATCAACCCACACCCCTAGCCATGCGGCCCCACAAGACTTGTGTGCCCGCATTGGGAGCTGCGGTGGCAGGTCCCATCCCGGCAGCATTCCCTGTCCTGGGGATGCCAGGCAGACAATCCACCTGCTGCTCTTCTTGGACCATGCCACCATCAGCGAGATTGTGTGGGGTGATTGCCCTTTGGCGGCAGCAGCGGGGGAGAGGGGTTCTGCAGTTGCCAGCGGGCTGAATTTGGGACTCTGGTGGGCTGGATACGGCCCACAGGCTGTAGTTTGAGGACCCCTACTCTGTGTGATATTTGCTTCCAGGCAGGAAACAATCACAGGCCATATTTTTAAACAACAAGCCCACTATCTATTATTCTTTTCCCCAATTTATTTGTGTTTATTTCAAATTTGTGTTTGAATGTAATTAATGACAAGATTCCCCCTTTCCCCACTTTTCACTCCAAGGCAAATTTTCTCACTTTAATTCAAAATTAGTTTTCTTCTTGTATTATTTTCCACTGTAATTCACATTCTCCCTAGGACGGTGGCAGATGCCAGCATTACAGATTCTCTCTCTTTCTCTCTCTCCCCTCTCCCTCTCCTCTGGCTATATGGGATAGATGCCATCACTCAACATGGAGCAACAGAGTGCCTCAGTCTTAGGCTGATACTTCACGTCCCTCTCGCTGCAGTTCGTGGCCCCGCTGGAGACCGGTTCGAAGGAACGTAACCTCACGTCCTTGTGGGGTCAATCCGAGTTTGAAGGAACGTAACCTCATGTCCTTGTGGGGTCAATCCGAGTTTGAAGGAACGTAACCTCACGTCCTTGTGGGGTCAATCTGAGTTCATCCCGACCACGCCCTCTGAACTGCGCTCCAAGCAGGGTCAGAGATTCCCATCCTGGAGCTCGGGAATCTTTTCAATCTACTTCTCGATCCGTGTTGAAAACCGATTTCAACACGGAGGCAAGTTCACCTCGGCTCGAGGAAGGACGTGAAGTAACCACCTTATTACTTACAATGTTTGGCGATAGCTAGAAAGGTGAATCATAACATAGCTCCATAAAGTGAGGGGTGGCAGTGGAGGTGGTGCAGAGTGCAGGCTTGACTTTAGCTATGGCAGAAAACTCTCAGCATTTCAAACTTGCATTCCATCTTTTTTACTTATTATTTGCTCAAGAACAAAATGCTTTTTAACCTCACCGTTAATGGGGATTAAGTTTCTTGTTCTACCTTAATGCAATAAATGAGCCTGACTTTCTCAATGCTGCAAGCTGACATTAGCAAGATTTTGAAATGAAGAAATTTCTGTTGCTTCAGGCTTTAAAAAAAACACATACCTACCTTCTCTGCCATAATAATATTTTCTTCAAAACCAGTCATATTCAAAGCTCTTGTTAAAAGGGCCTTCTTCCCTGTATTCTGAATCAATATGTTTCATCAACTTACGCCTTACATGGAAATAAGTGAATTTGGGGGTGGGGTGGGGAAATCAAAGACACAAAGAGAATACCTGGAATCCAACTTGAAGTATTTTTCTGTAGAAAGGAAAAAGTTCAGACTTCTTTGGAGATAGCAAGACAGATGAATTCCCTTGCAACCATAAGGATTCAATCGCATTTTCTTCAACAGCCCTCTAGTGTCTTAGCTTCCTCAAGAAACAGATATGTGTGAATGCTTATTGGGTTTTTTTAATCAGTGTGGGAAAATGCCATGGAAAGTATCATTAATCGCACTGGAGAAATAAATACAATCCATTGTGTTATTGTCCCTATCATTAGTTTTATTAATGTACGTCTAATCTGGCACAATGCTTAACTCTTTTATTAAGACTTGCTGAAAGGTCTCTTACTGTTTATTGTCTATCTGCCTCAGATCCTCAGATTTTGTTTTGTTTTGTTTTGTCTTACATTCGTGGTTCTAACTACATCTTTTGATTAAAAAAATGAAATAATGTCCTTATAACAGATATGGGGGATTAAATGTGCTTTTCACCCCACCAGCTTTTGTTCTTTTTCTCTACGCATAAAAGGTAATCAACCTTCTGAGCAGATATTATCTTGGGGGCAACATAACGCTGTTTGAGGGCAACTAATATTGTGATAGAAATGCACTCATCCCTCCGACGGTCCCCGCCAATGATGTGCTGAATTACAATTCCCCTTCATTACCTTAATATGCATACAAGATATAATGCAGCCAATTGCTAAAAATAGAGTTGAAAGGAGGTGGGGAGAAGGGAGAATGTTATCTCATGTTTGGCCCTGCAAAAGCCCAGTCAATATGTCTGTTAAGAGATGACCTGATTGCAAATGACAAGCAAGATCCCAGCATTGTTTCATGTTTTCTCGTTTCTTCCATAAAACAAATGGTGAAATATGACCTTCTATCCCCTAGGGGACAGACAATTAAATGCCGGTAAAGATGTTCTTGACGAATGAGTTTTCTTGGCCATAATGGGAATCCATGTGCTTATATAAATGTGTGTGTATAAATTTTCCTCCCTTGCTTTTCTTACTGAGGAGTTACCATATACAGTGGACGCCCGACTTACGTACCGCTTGACTTGCGTCATATTTGACTTGCGTCCACTGGGGGCCTGTTTGACTTGCATCCCAGGCTCCGACTTACGTCTCGGAGCCCTGGCGCAAGGCCCCAGGATCCGGAGGCAGCCAGGACCCAGCATCGTGGCTGCCGCCTTCAAACTGCTCCCACCTTCTTCCTCTCCTCCGGCGGAGAGGAAGAAGGGCCAGGAGCTTGGGTCTGGCCTCGCTGAAGCCGCCGCTGCAGCCGTCGGGAGCTCCCGGCCCTTCTTCCTTTCCTCTGGCGGCGGCGCGGCAGCAGCAGGAGGAGGAGGCAGGGCCGGGCTGCAGCTGCCTGCATGACGAGCGGCAGGTGGCTCTCGGGCGGGCATGCCCCCCACCTCTCTCTCTCACTCCCCTTCCCTCGCTCGCCCAGAACGAGAAGAGCGCTCTCTTGGTTCCCTTGGCAGCCTCGGCGAGCAGTCCTGCCCATCCCTGCCCCTCGCCCGCCCGTGTCTGCGCCCTCGCCGACCCGGGCTTGTCTCCTCTCGGAAGCCAAGGTCTGCCGAGAAGTCCCACACACGGGTGGCATGAGGCGCTTTGAAAACGGATGGTGCACCTGCGGGCACTGACTGGAGGCACCTGCCCAGGAGCAGCCAGCTTTTCGAGCCCTTTGGCGTTTTGAAAATACGCCAGTGAACAAGAGGAGGGTGTAGGAACCCCCCCTCCTCACACGCACGCCCTTGGGTCCTTGCTCTCTGGGCAGTGGCTTGAGTGCCTCTGAGGCGAGCAAGGAGGAGGCCTTTTTCCTCCTTCCAGAGTTGGTGCCCTCTCCGCTGCAACATTAACAGACTGAATGCCTGCCTGTGCCCTCCTTTTCCCAGCGTTTAATTTACCCACTCCCTTCTGCAGTGCTGCACTGGCCGAATAAGACTTATGCCTGAGGAAAGAGCTCAGATAGCGTCCTTCATAGGTACCCACCCAGTGAAGAGGGTGGCAAAAAAAGGAGGTGGTGGGCATGGGCTTTTGTGCAGGATGCCCCCCACCCCATTTTTCTATGGAGGAAAGGGGTTTATTCCATCCAAATGAAGGTGGATGCTGAAATCCAAGGGAGCAAATAAAGTCAAGGGATAAAGAAAAGAGGAAGCTATATCTACTAGTAGTTAACAGTAAGACACTGATAGCACAGTAAGGCCTCACCGAAGCCGCCTCTCTCTCTCTTTGTGTGTGTGTGTGTGTATTTGTGTGTGTGTGTTGGGGGACAGTCAAATTTGTGTTAAATTGCTGTTTTCGGGGGGTCTTTTTCATCATCTGGAACGGATTAATCCACTTTCCCATTACTTTCTATGGGAAAAGTTCGTTTGACTTAAGTCATGTTTGACTTAAGTCTAGACCTCCGGAACGGATTAATGACGTAAGTCAAGGTTCCACTGTATTAGTTCAGAATTATAGTACAGTATAATACAGAATTATGGACATTCAAAGTTGGCCACCTGGAGTACACACACACTGTTTAAACACACAGCTACAGTTCAAAACTCAGCAGAGGCCTTTGCTTTATAAGAGGAAACTATCTCATACGTAAACTGAACTTGTTTTTCATTTCTTTAGTGTATTTGAATACACAAGGACCTTCAATGTATCGGGGTGTGTGTGTGTGTGTCCTAACCTGATGAACTTGATGAAAAAAATGAGCATTATGTCTAAACTCTGTATACACACAGGCAGTTCGGCAAGTTTCATTGATTTCAGTGAGGTTTATTCACATGCAATGGTGCCCCTCAGCTCACAAGACGTTAAGTGTGGATCTGAAATGTATGCAGATTTGTGCTGAGAGGATTGAGATGAGATGGGTGTGGAAAGAATGCCATTTTCACAACGGATTGCTGAGGGAACACACTTTATAATTGGAAAATTGACAGCTAAGCTTCTCTTTAAATATTCCACTTCACTAATTCCCCAAGTTAATAAAAAAATCTACTTGTATGACTGTATTCGAGGACAGGTATTTAGAGGCATCAAATTATTTTTGACAACAGTGCAAAGAGTCTTTTCAAAGCTGATCCCCCCTCCTTTGTTCACTAAGACCCGCAGACGCTAAGATTAGAAAAAAAAATTGTAGTTGTCCTGAGGGCACCTCAAGGCATGCCATTAAAATTGAAATTAGATTCTCTTTTTCATATTTACTTGGTACAATCAAGCATAGCAAACTTAAACGTGTAAGATGTTTTAAAAGCCAACATGCCATATACTTTGTCTATTTCAGGAAATATAAATGGTGGAACAATTTTTGGGCACATTGTGACAAGGCAAGATTCTCTGAGAAAGAAAAAACCCTGGGGAAGCTTGAAGTAAGCAGGAAAAGAGGAGGACAAAAAACGAGATGGATTGACTCCCTAAAAGGAAGTCACAGGCTTGAGTTTATGAGCACTGAGCAGGGCTATCGAGGACTAGACAATTTGGAGATCACTTATTCATAAGGTCTTCATATATCTGGGGTTAATTGATGTCATATAAGAACAGCAAATTCAGTATCTTAGGGATGGATATTTTTGCAGTCCCTTTGGGTGTCACTTTGCCTTCAAGATCCCAGGCGTCAGGTTTGTAAATGAATAGAGATGGGCATGAAACGAACCATGAAGCAAGAATCTCCATGGGTTGATGGATTGGTTTGGGGTGCTTTGTGGAAATGGGCCTCTAAGAACAATATCAAATGCCAAACTAATTACAGCCTTGGCCATTTGTATGATTTGTGCTTAGTGTGATTTGGGATTTCTAGGAGCAGTCGAACAGCCTTGCCATGAGTTCGAGATGCCAAACTAGCAGTGAGTCTTCAGCTGACTTTCCTCCTTACCCTTTCAAAGTCTGGGGAAGATAGGATTTTGGACATCTGAGTTATAGTCTTCCAAAGCACCCTCTCCCAGGAAGGTACTCTATAGGCAGGTTCCCCCCTCACCCTGGAGAAGGAGAGCTACAACAGACATCCCAAAGGCAATCTTTGCCTATTTCTAGCGGGTGGGAAAGAAAGAGTTTGGCATCTCTAACTCACGCGGGGGCTCTTCTACTGCTCCTGGAAGCCCTGAATTATGCAAACCAATGAACCGTTTCATTAGAAAGTTGGTAAAAATTCGTCCATGGTTCATGAATAGTGGTGAACCATAAAGCATGGCGAATCCAGTTCATGCCATCTCTATACACGGAATATACTGGATTTGCTTCTTCTAACTATTTCTACAAGGTTTGTGACTTCCTGTCCTCTTCCTTCACTTTCATCAAGAATAGGGATGGGCACCTCACAAAAAATGACATGATGTTTTGTCGTTTTGTAAGCTTACAAAACCTTACAAAATAAAATGAAACAGCTAACAGGGTGTCCTCAATAAATGAAATGAAACACCATTTTTGTTTTGGAAATGAAATGATTCATCCTAGGCTCTTGATCCAGCCATCTTGAGAACAGGAGGTTGGTTTTTTTAAAACTGATCGATCTGTTTTCCTTTCTTCCCGTGCATCAGTTCTTGAGATAGTTTATCTGCCTGCTTAGCCAGCCCAGGAACTGAGTTGTTCCCTTCGCTGGCTGTGCCTGCAAGTTGATTTAAATTGATTGCTTTCCTTTCCTTTTTAAGTAGGACTCTGGAGATTATTTTTAAAAATATTTTCTTTCCTTCCCTCACAATGCCTATCAGTTGTTCAGTTTATCTCCCCAATCTCTCCCTGCAGCAGCTAGCTATTAGGTTTCTAGCTTGTTTACAGAGGGTTCTTTGCTTGAAAGCCAATTGATTGGAAGGTTTGAGGGTCTTTGATTTAGCACAGTGGGCTCCCTGTTAAATATAAAAAGGAAAGCTCTCCATTATTTATAGCCTTATGAAGAGTTTCACTACATGACAAAAATTCTTTTAAAAAATCTGTTATTAATGAAATGAAATGAAGACTGAAATGAAATGAAATGAAATGAAATGAAACACTATATTCACATTTCATGCCCATCTCTAATCAAGAAGACAAGACGGTAAAATACTTAAGGCCAGACTATCCTTTAGGAAGCGCCAGTGAGCTCACTGATAGTTACAATAAACATAATTCTACAACATAATCCCGGCATCTAAAATAATGAAATACTGGCTGATGTTTCTGGCAGGTTCATCTTGTTCAAATGATAACCCTATTTGGATGATTGGAATTTAATTCTCAGGGTACATAAAATGTCTCAATCTTAAGTTTATGTCCTTACTATTTAGCTTCTTCTACACCCAGAGTGAAGTGTAAGTGAAATTAGGTAGATTTGATATTTAGCCATGTCTATAGCTCTGTCTTCACTGGCACAAAATCCGAGAACTGGACAACGTAAAATAGAATGGCAGGGAAACCTTTTTGTGTAATCTCTTCAGTGCAGGCTGTCATTAGGAAATCAGCACAGCTGCATGAGTTTGCTCAGTAACTAGATTTTCCTCTTGATGCACATTCTTCGGCTAAAGGGATGGAGAGAGAATGTGCATGGATTCGAAGCATATCTGTGTGGAAAGCTGTCTTCCAATTAAAAATCGCCTCTTCAGTTGGCCATGTATTCAGTTCTGCAAGAAAAACAGTCTATGGTTTGTAAGGCATATGTGCAAGACCTCGAGAACCAAGGCGTATTGTTTCAATAACCAGCAGCAGAATTGTGTGTTGCACTGGAATTGATACACGACCTTTGCCCTGACCCCATACATCCCTGTTGATCATTCAGGCAACTCGGGTATCTCACCCATACGACAAGCAGGATGAAAGTCGCGTGCAATTGCTGCTTCAGGCAGCCAGGGGTGGTTGTGGTACCGTGTAAGGTGACAGCTCGTCACTGTTGCCCATCTGTTTTCTATTCTCTCTTCTCTCTGAAACTAAACAGAGCAGGCAACAAGGGCAACACAAGGGACAGATAGATGTGGGACAGTCAGAACTGAGATGATCCCCGGCTTAGATTCTTTTCAGGAAACCTTCGCAGTTCCAAGTTTTCTTCATGCAGCAAGTCTCAGCTCCAGGCTACCTCTTGACTCCCAGGGGCTGAATTTCTGGCACTTCCTGGTTTGTAGGAGCACATGAAGCTGCCTTATGCCACTGTGACAAGAGGGTAGTGTGGCTGGCCAGAGATCTTTCTCATAGATCCATTTCATTGGAGATTTTAGCAGTTACACGTGAGAAATTATGTATAAAGAGGGGTGCTCCACGTAGCTAAATTGCCTTCTGTCTCTGGAGAGGAAGAAGCAAAAGGAACATGTAAGTTCATTCTGAGGCTGATCATATAATTATTTGCTATGCGATACAATTCAAGAAAAAACTCTCTACAGATGCACACTGCTCACATACTCACATAGACAGATCATGTTCTTTTTTCTAGTACTGCTAATGGTAGGGGAACCATGAAGAATTACAATCTAAAACATCTGGAGGGGCCAAAGCATCGCTATTTCTGGTGATGGAAGCAGTGCAAAGTTGCCATGAACCAGCACTATTAATTATTTTAGTTGACAATTTCAATACCTGCATGAAGTATAGCAGTCTTTATTGTCTGACTCTGAATTGTTATTTGTTCTGTCTCCAAGATGCAGCCTGGATAACATCTAGCTCTGTGCAAAATAATATGTAAACTGTTAATCAAAATGACATGCATTCACTGAACCCTACCACAAACAGTCAAGCCTCTGTGTCTTATCTTAGATAAAGGTCTTCTGTTTTTACCATGCAATGGCTAAAATCATCTGGCAAATGTTTCAACTTTGGGAGCCAAATTGCCCTGAGTGAAGAAATCACAATTGATGCTACCAGTTGCACACTGGATCATACAGCTCTGTATATAGATGAAAATGTCTATGGCGATTTCTTAACTTGCAACACTTTGCATGTTTCAGAGTGGCGAATTTCTCTTTTTGCTATACATTAGAAATATAGTGATCTACAGAGGAAAAATTATAAACATCCCACAGAATCTACCTCTTTCTCATTAACTGGCATCTAAAGTCTCTATAACTTACTCTGAGACACTTATAGAAGAAATAATAAAAACATTTCTTTACATACAGTTGCTTGAAATTACAAATTTGCTTATGGTGCTTTCCTTACTGCACACAAACTAGTAACCAACAGAACAGATCAACAACCACAAACAATAGTAACCAACCAAAAAAGAGGCATAGAGACATACTCAGAAAAGAGGCAGGGCTCTCTTCAAATTTCAAAACCTAGAGGGAACAGTTGATTAGTGCTGGAAAGAGAGACAATCACGCCAGCTCAGAAAGTCCATCCTAGTCACTCAAACTGCAGACACCATTTGTGCCTGTAAATAAACTCCAACATGGCAGCTAACTCAGCCTTCTGTCCTTCTGAGGTCAGTGTTTGATTTAGCCTTCTATCTTTCCAAGACTGGTAAAATGAATACCCAGCTTGATGGGGGATGGGGATGTGTAGCCTGTATAATTAAATTGTAAACCACCCAGAGAGTGTTTTATGCAAGATGAAGCAGTGTATAAATAGAACACTTTTTAATTGGTTCCAAATGGTACTCTGTTTGTGCTGCACCAGTGTAACTAGGTAAGAGGATTTGGGCCATTGTTACTTCCGCCCACCATTTCACCTGATCCACAAGTCCCAACACGAGACATCCCAATGCTTGCCTAGCTTTCTAGATTCTAGGCATTGGGACGGATCCAAGTGGTTAAAGTGGCAGGCAAGAACCTGAGTGATGGAGGAACAGCTGACGAGGTCATGTCAGTCGGGAGGGGCCATGGGGCATGGGCGGAAGCATGAGGTTGCAGCCAAAGGCCCCCAGCAATGACATATGGCACAGGCCACCGATGGGGTCTACATCTCTCGGGGCATAATGGACATCACGGGCCCTGCCCAGAGAGAAATGCCTTTCTAAGTTACAGAGATGGAACAAAAGGAACATATTTTGATGACCTCTGTTACTGGGCTGCTGTGCGTAGGGGACATATTGATGCCGTTGTGCTTGTAAAATGGACGTCTTGACACCCATATCTGTGAAGAGTCCTGACAGGCAGGGTAGTGGCAGTGCTATTAAGGTATGAAATATTCATTTGAAGAAAACTCCACGGACATGTGAATAGTATCAGTTTCCCCACACAGAGACACAAAGTTTGCTTTTCAGTATTACAGAAAAGTAGGCAGATAGAAGATTCAACTGCTTTCCAGTCTAGATGTTATGAATATGGAGAAGCCTAGTCAACAGATGGGCATAGTCTGGCTGCTTAAATTCCACTGGAGTCAGTACCAGTAGCCTAACTGTAGTATGGGTACTGCAGCTCTGTCATTGATAGATAAATAAATAAATAAATAAATAAATAAATAAATAAATAACACACATGGCTAATCCTATGTTTCATGAAAGGAGGGCCTTAAGAGTGCACATCAAGGGTCTGCCAGTAGGTTTTAGCCCTCCTGAAAATATGTTTTGTTTTGTATTATTATTAAACAAGACTTGGAAGCCCTGGAAAGGAAGATGTCAGTTGCTGAGTCAGACATTCCATAAAAAATTAATGTTGCAATCTTTAAATAGCCACGTCCTACATCTTGGTTCCTCCTGTGGATTATATGTTATGTCTGTATCGCTGGGCAATGCTATTAGTATGTCACGCAACAGAACCGTGGCTCTTTAGGCAATTAATTTACATTCTTGTGGTTGTGCACCTTCCATCCGTTGGCTTTCAGGTATGAAGAACACAGTCTCCATGGTTGCTTCCTCCTGGACTGGGATAGAAACAATTCATCTGACTCATTTCCCCCCCCCTTCTATTTACAGTAGTCTATAATGATTGTATAGTACATAATTCTCTCTACCCACTGAAGATGGTTAGGGCAGGGTTATTGGTTTTCTGTAAGGCTCTTCCCCCACCATATGTAAATTAGAATGGTAGGAGATTAAGTTTTTTTCAAATCTTAGCCAAGTGTCAAGTACCAAATAAGAATGGGAAGGATGCCACTGCGATAAAGCAACCCATTACCATGGCAACAGAATTCATGCCCTGCCTTCCACCTGTGTGGGAATAACCCTGCATTCCTTAACAACAGTAGAAATGTTAGGAACACATCTGTAAGCGTATGTCTTACTTCTGAATACTTCAAAATAACTGAATAACTATAGCACAGGTTTTAAAACTGCAGCCTAATCCAACTCCCACGTCCACTGCAGAAACTGAAGGCACATTCATTAACATGTATCTTATTGTCAGCCCTGATTCAAGGTTGCTTAACTTGGAACTTAGAGCCAAGATCAGAACAATTAGAGATTCATTGTCAATTAGACTAGATCTCAATTAAGTAATAGAGTAGACCCATTGAAGTAAATGAGGATTAAGGTAGTCATGATTAATCTCCACTAATTACTGATATAAATACAATGCTTGGATAAAGCCTAATGTGTAGCTCTGCAGTAAATCCCACAAATTAAATCTCACAAATTACCAACAAAGTACAGTAGTAGATTTATTAGTATGGGCCATGACAGTCAGTGTAACTAAACATAGTTCAGTTGCAAATACTGCATGCAATTGTTTCTACTGGATGACTTTCCATTATGCCTTGTCTTTTGAGGGTTTTGTTTTGCTTTGCTACCCCGTTCTAGGGATGGGCATGAAATAGAAAAATAATGTTTCATTTTATTTCATTTTGTGCTCACTCCCGTTTTGTTTTGTTTTGTTTCTTATGAATTTTTTTTTTAAAAAAAATTATACAAAACAAAATGAAACAAAATGCAATGGCTCCCTTGGTTCCTAGAGGAACTTGATTTGGTGCCTGGGATTCCAGGAACTGTTTTTAAAGGGCTCCTGCTGAGCTGTTATTGGCTGGACCCCTTTAAAACTGGCCCAGTTGGCACCAGCGGGATCCCCTGGTGCCAACTGGGTCAGGTTTAAAGGGGTCCAGCCATTGAGAGCTCGGCAGGAGCCCTCAGAAAATGGTCAGGAGGGCAGTTCCAGCGATCGTGCTGCCCTCCCGAGCATTTTCAGAGGGCCTCTGCTGAGCTATCAATGGTTGGACCCCTTTAAACCCGGCCCAGTTGGTACCAGATGGTCCACCTGGTATTGACTGGGTCAGGTTTAAAGGGGTCCAGCCATTGATAGCTCAGCAGGAGACCAAAAGCAATGGAACAAAATGGTTCATTTCAATGCAAAAACAACCATTTCGTTTTGTCTATAACGAAATGCTGCTTCCTCATTTCGTTTTGTTTCATTTTGTTTCATTATGTAACAAAACAACAAAACAGCATTTTGTTTTTTTTTTGTTTCCTGCCCATCCCTACCCAGTTCTCTTTTTAGGCGATGTCGAAGAAGTTGTCTGAGTTTCCTCCACCTCCAATCATCCTGATATAAAGAAATAATTGTGGCATACACATGGGTTGGGTGGCTGCTTATGATGTCAGGGATCAGGAATTTGATTTCCCATTATGCATCCTAGAAGAAAAGCCATCCTGTGTAGGTTTGGACAAGCTGGCCGGTCTCAGAGGACTCCCAAAAGAAAAAAAGAATACTTTATACCTAGGAAACCAAAGAAATACTTTCCACAAGTCAGAATCAATTTGACTGCAATTATTAAAGGTGAGAAATGATATGAGGTTATCTACATACTAGGCATGGAAAAAGGAGATAGGAAGATGTTTTTCCTTTTCTCTTCCATAATGCTAGGACCCAGAATCATCCACCAAAGCCAAATGGGATGAGATACAGGACCAGCAAAAAGAGACACTTGTTCATATTGTGCATGATTAAAATGCGGAATAGGATATGGGAAGATTTAGCAATGATCACCAATTGGAATGGCTTTAAAAGGAGATGAGATATGCTGAATAATGTGAGGTTATCAGTGAATATTAGTTGCGATAGCCATGTAAGCAATTTAGATCCACATTCTTCAACCCTCAAAGGTGCTAATAAATAAGCATTTTTTTTACTTGGCATCAAAACGATACCAATGGAGATGCTAATCAAGCCTTCAATGGGAAGGTATTCCACAGTTGAGGGGCTACAGCGAAGCAAAACAAAACAAAACCTCCCTCCGGTCTGCACCTAATGAAGTGTTCTGAATAATGGGATGCAAGGGGAGAGCCACTCCAGCAGATCTGACTGGGCAGATTTTTACAGGAAGAGGAGCTCTTTTAAATATCCAAGTCCCCAGTCCTTTAGCTGTTTTATTTTCCACCACCCTCATTTTGGGCAGAGCCCATGGATGTGTTGCCTGCGGCATTCTGTAGGTTCTAGGTGAAAACTAGAGAAACTTTTCCAAGTTCTACTCTTGGATCTAAAAAAATTGGGAAGAAGAGTGTGAGGCCCTTCCCCGCTCCCTCCTTTGTCCCTCAAGCCTGAGGTCGTAGTAAACGGCAACAATGGTTGGAGTTGGTGTCTTCATATGCAAATGTCTTACTTTCCCACAATAACGGCTCCGCTTCAGCCAATCTCCTCTAAATGTCCAAGTGACACATCCATTTGTACAATCCATTTCTGTACTGGGAATGTGGCCTCGGTAAACAACCCCGGGCTTGTATCTAGTCCCTCTAACATTTTTACAGTGGGGTTTCTCTAACTTTTCTGTCTCTTCTGCCACCTCTGCTACGTTCAACAGCCCGGATTCGCTCACTCTGTCTTCGGGCTTGCCCCATGGTTACTGTAGCATTGTTCCCAGTGAGCCCTCAACTCTTGCTGAGCCTCTCTGCGGAGGGCTTGGCGCTCAAAATATTCCCGCACTTGTCTCCTCCATTTGCACCATGCCATCTGCCCCCCCAAAAGGGTGCCTTCTCCACCTTTTCCTCTCTCCACTCCCACTCAGCCACTTCTCGCGGGAGTGTAAAGGTAATCCATTCCCAGTTCCAGGGGTCTTCTTTTACTATGTCCACTAAGTCTTCCCCTTTCTAGTTCTCCCTCACTCTGATCCAACCACCCAGGGCTATCTCGCTGTCTTCTTCCCTTTTTCCTAGCCCTGACTCCCCTGTCTCCTATCTCTCCTTCTGGGGTGTTGTTTTGACCCCCCCCTCCGGTCTCAGTGTTAATGGATTTGCCCTGTGCGTGTAGACCTGGGTTGCGTGCAGGTTCTTGGGAAGATGGGGGCGCGCACTCTCCTCCTCACAAAGAGGTTTCTTTTGGAGCCAGCAGGTAGTTGTTTTTTTGTTTTAGATTTTTGAGTAGGGAATTCCACGCGGACGTCTCTTCCCTTCAAAACCCTGTACATCATCACTGAATTGAAACACCTGATATTTAATTTTTGAGTTGTGTTGGAAATCAAATTGAAGGGCATGTGCAAAGATGGCTGTGAATGGTAAATAATGTGCTGCTTGCATTGAGAGAGGGGGGGGGAGAGAGGCTCTGATCGGGTAGAAAGGGATATATATCTACAGATGTGATTTTATATTCAGGGCCGCACAGACTGCATTTGATTGAGATGGATGATTGAGTTACTCTGGGTGACATTTGATGGCAGGAAAAAGATTGTCATGCCGTGTGCTTAAAGAATGTATGCCACTCCCTGATTTGTAAAGACTGACACAAAAAGGTGATGCTGAGGATGGAGGTATGCTAGACATAGTGATCCAAATATAGTATAAACTGTAATCACAACAAATGCTGCCTTTTTCTTACTTTTAATGTGAGATACCACTGCCTGTTTCTTGTTGCCAGTTGGTTACTATAAACCTTGCCCCCCCTCCACAAAATTATTTTATTTTTGCCGGGGGGGGCACCATCGGTTCTCAAAACACATTTGCCCTAAAAATTGTGTTATTGTTGATCAAAGCATTCAGAGATCAGGCTGCCTGTCAATCGAAATCTACTTACTTATATCTAGAAGACAATAGAAGGATTGTAGCTCTATTAAAGTGGCAGCTATAATGCAGAAAGATTTCAGAATGTACCAGGAGGAATGGAATTCCAGACAAAGTGGCCTGTGGGCTGTTTGCTGTGAACCAGGAAGTGATTGCAAAGCATAAGTAAAATTACAACAGCAGCTGAGAGTAACAGAAGTAACCTTGGGAAGCCCATAGGTCAAGTAGTGTTTACTGGGATGCATATTTTTGCAGCCCTGTGTTGCTTTTAGGGGTGACCTTAATTGTTTATGTAAAGAGTGGAACAATTTTTTTCCCCCAAAACACATATCTGCTATGTATCTTTTCTGTTAACATTTATAATTTTTTCCCCCGAGAGCAGGCCTCGGAGCAGTGATTCCCAACTTTGTGCCTCCAAAATGTCCTTGGACTAAAACTTCCAGAAGCCTTCAACACTAGCTCTACTGGCCATGATTTCTGGGTGTTGTAGTGCAAGAACATTTGGGGATCCAAGGTTGGGAACAATGGCTCTACAGAGAATACGCCAAAGTATGAATGCCACAACAACACATTGAAACCTGTTGTATATTGTTAACTGAATAGTGGTCAGCTGATATTTTGGGACACAAAGTTATCATCCTACACTGCTCAGATATGGGTGGTTTCCTCATGTGATGACATTCACTTTTTTAAAATGCAACTTCTCCAGTTCTGCTTAAAGAGAAACAAAATATGATATTGGTCATGAGGTGCCAATGGGAACGTCTCACCTATTGTGAACATAAAATATAAGGAGGGGATTTAGCCTGCACACTGTAATTAAAAATTGTAAACCGCCCAGAGACTACTTAAAAGTGGTATGGGGTGGTATATAAGCAGAACACTTTTTGCTTTTGGTTTATTTATTCGTCATAACATGTATGTTGCCTATAACATACAACACATTTTATAACAACCTTATAACCCGTTCTTTCTCACATGATCTCGGAGTGGGTTACAGGGCTGTATAAATCAACTTTGAAACATTAAGTTTAAAATCAAATTTAAAATCAAACAGTTCAAAAGACACAATTCAAACATTAAAACCCACAGAGGCCACAATCCTCAACTTTTTAAAGGAGAAAGGTGAGATAGAATTCTTTTAAATAAATAAATAATAAATAAATAACCTCAAAGGCTCTAATAGATATTTTGACTTGATCATCCAAAAGGATGATATCACCATCAACTGAGCCTTCAAGGATGGGGGTGGGGGGCTTTGCCCCATTTACTGGCTTCAATCTGCTCTCCCTTACCCCTAGATGCTTATTTTTGTGTGTGTGTGTGGATCAGGCTACAAAGAGTGATATTGGGTTGGAAGAGTGATGTACAGTATAGCATGCTCCTCCCTTCTTGCATAGCAAACAGCCCTTTGCAGGTGGTCAGCTGCCAAAGTAGAAACAGCAAATAAGGAGGGGGAAAGAGAAACGGGAAAGGGATAAATGAGGAGGGGAAAGGTTCTAGGACAGAAAGAAGCAAGACAGAGAGAGCAAAAAGGATGCTGTTTTGATTGGAGGGAAATGGACACTGACAAGAGCAAAGAGCAGCCAGGAGAAGGCAATGTGTATAGAAACAGCAGATGAAACCACCAGGAGAGAAGGAGGGATGACAGATGGATGGGAGGGGAATTTTAAAAAAAATATGCAGAGCTGGGAAAGAAAGGAAGAATTAGAAAACAGAGGAAGAGAAAGGAGAAAGGGAACAAGAAGGCAGAATTTGGGGAGCAAAGCAGAAGGGGCTGTCCTACACTGCTGCCAAGGTCACTGGCACTTGCTCAGTCTCTCACCCACTTGCAGCCCATTACCACAGCATCTGTTTCCAGCAGGCGGATTCCTATGGGAGGAAAGGGAGGCCCTTGGTGAAGACATCACTGGTTGGGGCACCTGGAGCTGGGGGTGGAGCCCAGCTGAGTGTTTTCAAGATCATCTGCATGGCAAAAAAGAATGCATGCACTGCTAATGGACCATAGAGGAGTGGGACAGCTCAATCTAAGTTGAAACACAAGTAGACACAGTTTTCCAATTCAAACAGTGCCCTCAGCGGCATGTACAGTCTACCATATTTATATGCCAGTGTGAAGGGCCCTAATGCTATAATTACAATGTTTAAAAACATTCAGTTCACTTTCCCTTTTGACAGAAGTAGCATTACTTCCAGTAATTTCTCAAATAAATGCTTACACAAAATGTTCCTGCCTTTGTTGCAAAACATTTTTCTCCCAGTCATCACATCATCACTTCTACACCCATAGGAGTTCATATGCCAGTACTGAAATCACGTGATATACCTATCCCACACTCTGGTCAAGTCTCCACTCATTAAGGTCTGACAATAATATAATGTTGTGCTGCAGTTATTGGAAAAAGGAACTAACAAAAGGCATTTGCTTATTTGTAACTAGTTACTTCCAAGTTTTGTAAAGTTCCAAACGCACTGCTATTTCTGTATGGACAAACGACTTATCTATGTCTCTCTGCCAATGCACACTTTGTTGGGCACAGGCCCTAATGAACCCAATAAAGCTTTCTGACATAGGATGGTCATTTTTCTATTCTTATCATACTTGACAGAACAATTTCCTGGTAGAGTTTTAAGATAGACAAAAGCATCCCTTTAAAAATCTGGGATGGTGGTGGGGAGAGACATTTGTTGCGCAGTTGGAGAGCAGAAATGATGACTGATGAAAATATTGCCATTCACTGCTTCCTGTCTCTTGTCTCACTTCTCTGTTCTGTTTCCACCACCACCTTTCAATAGCAGGAGCATCTTTTCCTGGTCTGAAAAGGCTATTAGAACCCATCCCAAAATCTGAACATCAGGTTTATGTGAGATAGTTGTAAAAAAAAAATCTTTTCGAGCAGAAGGCCTTAAGCTGTCAATCAGAGTCAATAGAGAGGGTGGTATAAATTCAGGGCTTACTCAAATGAGGGGTGAACGCATTGGGGCTTTTCACCGTGTAATGTGCCAGAGTGTAGGAAGATCTGAATCTAATATGTATTGATTGCCCTTGCTGGGAAACTAATTAGAGCAGATTTAACACACACACACACACACACACACACACACACACACACACACACACACACACACACACACACACACAGGGACACAGACACAGACGATGTATTTTATATTTGAATTCCTGCATACTGAAAAATGTTGCATTCTGTCGAGGAAATGCTTGACCCTTCTCTGCTTCCTAATTTTACAGAGGTATCCCTTTAGCCCGCCTGCATCCTTTGTCATCTCGCTAAGCCTACAGAAGTATTGCAAAGCAAATCCCATTGAAAACAGATAAATGAGATCAAGTACGACTTTTGCAGCAATGCTGGCAGATTTTGTCCTCTCTTGCATGATACGTCTAATAAGAACAAGGAGACAGGCCTCACATGTGAAAGACTGTGTGCTTAGATTTTTAGATTCAGAGTCCTAGGACTGCTAAATGAGGCCAGGAGATTCTTCGCTCATGCCTGCTGCCTTTAAAGTTCTTTGCGGTCAATCTGATGTAGGAAGCAAGACATAACTTGTCTTTCAAGTTTGGGAGAAGTTAAACACACACACACACACACACACACACACACACACACACACACACACACACACACACACACCCTTCTTGCTACAAATATTTTAGAATGCCAGATTGATTACCACAGCCAAGTCAGGAGCGACTGATGGGGCCATTAATGCATGTTAATGGCAGTGACAATGTAACATTGTTCTGAATTTTCATTTATCCTGTGTTAGCTTTACTGCCAAATTGCACATATTAATCATTTCTTCCACCTTAGTTGTGGTCCATTTACGATAAATGCTTGGAGGCATTTAATTAAGGATATATTTTGAGGGACATTTCATTAAGTTTACGTTCAAATGTGTGAGCCTTTATGTGTGCATGCGGGAGGCCTCCCCCACTCCAGTCAGCCCTGGGTGAATTTGCTGAGATTTGGGGGAATGTGTGTTCTCATGAACCCTTTTTACGTAAGGGGTTCCTGAGCATAACATCTGAACTAAAAAATCTCAGTTACCCCCCTTCTAATACATTATTTGATCAATGAGAATTTTGGTAAAATGTTAGTAACTGATATACATTTCTACAGCTTTGTTTGTGTTTCCTAAGGTGTCTTTAAAAATAGGTATTTCAAGCTCTGTAAATAATAAATTCAGTTTATTAGGGATAAGTTTTGTCAGTTAGCAATACTCTCCTGGAATATATATTTCTTAATTGGCATCAATGGAAAAATTCCTGGGAAGCATAACAAAATGGATCATTTAATAGATGCCCCAATCTCTCCATCCATCCATCTATCTATCAGCACAGCACATTATGTTTTGACTTTAATATGGTAATTATCTCAGGCTGACTTTTGAGCAGGAAGCTGCCACCCACACAGCAGTGCTTAATTACTTTAGACTTCAGCTTGCCAAGTGAAAAAATAGACAATCTCTCCCCCACCACCCGACATTGCACAGAACAGAAATGGTTTTCATTGTCATTTCAGCTGAAATGCAACATGACGTTATTAGAGCATCATGGGAAAGAAAATGCAAAATTACTTCCCTGAAAAGTCTGGGGAGAGACTGAAAACGTCTCTTCTTCTTCAAATCCAGGTCCGGATTTGCATTCCCTCAACCTTCATGACAAACTGTATCTTTTTGTGAGATGGAATTTGTCTCCAATGAATAAAATGCACTATTGGTCTCTCTCTCTCTCTCTCTCTCTCTCTCTCTCTCTCTCTCTCTCTCTCTCTCTCTCTCTCTCTCTCTCTCTCTCTCTCTTTCTGGGGGTGTGTGTGATTGCATGCATTAAAATTGCCAAAGTGAAAGCTTTTTCCTGTTTTTGTAGGGTGCACAGCTAGCTAAGAAAAATGCCTCAAAGGCTCTTCGAACGGTTGAAAGTGTAACTAATCCAGTAATAGCAACAATTAATGAATGCCCTGATTCTGACTCTTTGTAGACTCAAGGTGTTGGCTGGTCCTTTGTCAACAGGTGGCTGCACAATGGTTGCCTTTAATAGGATGAAATTTGTATGCATGCATATGTTTATGTTTGTGTGTATGCACACATCTTTCTTCAGTTATTTGAAGAATGGCTTTTGCTGTTGAAAAGCATACAAATCACTAACAAGATTTTACGTGTGTGCTGTTAAGTATGTGATACTAATTGATTAGATACACATAACCTGAAAGTAATGTGCTGGAATGAGAAACGGTGTACAAGAATTCCATACCTCTCAGGTGAAGGCTCTAGTTTTCTCCTTGGCATCTCATTCTGCATCCAACAACTCTGATGGTTATTTGGAAGGGTTTATCAATCATTGGGCCTTCAACAAATCAGCCAATAGATCAGTCGCATCCTTAACATTTTGCCTATAATGAGGCACCTCCCGCCTCAATTATCCCTACCTCTTTGAGTAAGGCCGTTTACAATGTGCTGCCTGATGTCTTCTCTATCACTATAACAAACTCAGTCCCAAACACATGAAACATAGTGTAGTCTTAACTCACCGCTCCACCATTGCATGTGCTCTTGTCTGTTAAAATCCGGAGGGGCATTCAATGCAGGCTGAAGGGCAGCCCTAGTGGTGTCTCTCCCTCTCAACTTGCTTGCTTGAATTCTTGGGCAGGTGAGTAAAAAGCTTACAGATGCCTGAATGGCATAATTGAGTTCAAGCAAATGTAGTCAGTCTGAAGTTAATGTCATTAAAATAGCTTTAATTTTATTTCTTCAGTATTAATTTTTCACTTTTTCGGTATGCCTATTTTGTGGATAATTAGTTTACTGGAAAGTTGTGTGTCGAGGAAGTGTCTTTTCAATCAATTTCACAGAAAAAAAAATCTATAATTCAGCTCTTTCTGAGCAGTAGTCTTTCACAACATGTCTGGCTGTTGTTACCACAATTTCACACACACTCCCTTATTGCCTTGAAACCCCCCCCCCAAAAAAGGATGACACTGGCTTTTTAAAAATCCAATCCACATTTCAACAAGGGTGTTGTGATTTTTCTGGTGGGGAAGGTCCCAGAGTTGGTCAGAATCAGAGATGGGCACGAAATGCCAAAATGGCGTTTCGTGTTTGTTATTTGGGCCCTGGGGCCTGCTTCGTTCTGTTTCTGTTTTTTGGGCCCCCGGGGCCCGCTTCATTTCCATTTCTTCATGTTTCGGGTGTGGCAAGCTGCGGCCGCATGGAGCCCTCCCAGGGCCGAGGACCACCAGAGCCAGAGGCATGCGGGCTGGGAAAGCGTTACCGTGGCCATGGGGAGCCCTCCCGGAACGGAGCACTGCTCCGGTCACCACCCCCAACAGGCTGCCACCCCCGGAGCACCGCCCTCCCTTGGGCCCCCTCCCCAAGGACCAATCTGCCGCTCCGTCCACCACCCCCATCGGGTTGCTCCCCCGGCGCCCCACGCAGCGCCGCCCTAACTGGTGTCCTTCTCCCCAGGAACCACTCTGCCCCGGGAGCCGCCGCCCCAGCAGACCACTGCCCCGCACCCCCGGGCCTACACCCAGGAAACCTGTGGGGGGTGCTGCTGCAGTCCCCCCGTGCTCCAACGACGCCCTCTGCTCCTGCTTCTGAGCCGGCTGCACCGTTGCCGCTTCGCCATGTAGCCAATATGGCACCGGGTGCAGCCGAGCTCCAACGTCCTCCCCTCCAAAGCCTGCTGAGTGCCGATGAAGAGGCTGAGATCCCGGAGCCCAGTCCTCATAAGGGCTCGGATCCCGCCTCTTCTCATGAGACCAAAGTCTTGCATCGGCTCTGGCAGGGAGGGGGCAAAGAGGCTCTGCCAGGCCCAGCCTCCTCTCGCCACCCTCCGCTTGTTGACCAATCGGAGATGGCTGGACAAGGGGCTGGGATCCCGCCTCCCTGCGCGGAGGCAGGATCCCAGCCCCCTCTCACCACCCTCCGCTGCTCCATTTTTCATCGCGCGAGCGGCGTGACGCCAGTAATGGAAACGAACAGAACTGAAGAAAAAATATCTTGGTTCTGTTCGGTTCGAGCCTGCCCCATCGCAACGGTCGTTATTCATACCATTACGTAACGGAACAAATAACGGAGAATGGTAACGAAAAAATGGTCATTTCATGCCCATCTCTAGTCAGGATTATCTCTTCAATACTTCCCGCAATGTCCCCCCTCTCTGGAGGGAGGCTTTTAAAATAAGCCTTAAATTCGACATTAGATGCTTTCATAAAAATTATTTACAGCAGTGCAATATTGAACGGGAGCACGACGCAGCACTAGGGAAGTTTGTGGATGATAGAAATCTAGAAGTCAGTCTTTGCATCTGCATGCATCAACGAAAATGACCCTAGGGTATTTTCACACCCCTGCTCTTCAGGAATAATTGCTGGTAGTGCAAATACCCTGCTCTCTTAACCCTAACCGTTTGCCTGCTTGCCTTGAGGTGTGAACGTGCAGAATGAGACAAAAGAAACATGCCTTGGTGTACTATTAAATGATTATGTTAGCTCCACTTAAAACCACACACTCTTGGTTGTGAGATGAGGCCCGTTAAAATGTCATTTATCCAGTTGACATGCAGGAATTTGGCCTTGTGTTTTCAGGGAAAGGAAGAAATGTCCATCCCAACTGCACCTTCACATAGATCTGTTTGTTCCTGACCTTCCTCTTTAGATGTCTCCATTGCAATAAGCAGAGTCCGCATACTCAAATGTTCTTTTTTTGATCTACAAGGCCTCTTCCTCCCCCCTCTCCATTTTTGTAATGAAGGGGGGGGGCATGATTAAGAGAGACATATTGAAAGCATTTTTATCCCTTCCCAGTTTCATACAAACTTTCCAAACTAGAAGAATCTGGAGAAGCCTTTTGGAATAAATCTAGTGACCCTGGGGAGTTTACAAATACTAGCATATTAATATACAGCTAAAACAATAATAAAAAACACCATGCTGCTAAAGATGTTTAGTATTATCAGCTCACGGCAGGAGTTTATTAGAAACTCCTGCTTTCTTTTATTAAAATTTCAATTGGCTCTGTGAATGAGATCCTATGTTAGTGTCATAAAGTGAGAAGCCAGAAGGAGAGGATATTGGCATTTAAGTGCAGATTTCATTTTGAAAATATTTTGTCTCTTGCTGGAATATTATATATTGCAAATATGCATATCGCAGTGGCAGTCTTAGAAATGGTTTGAGAGCTTTCCAGATCTCTCACTCCCATTATTGAATTGTTTTATTGTAGGGTATAGCTTCGTCCTATTATTGGAGCGCTCTATCTTTTCCACTTTTAAATACACCCTTGGAGTTTTAAGAACCAACTTGTGAAGATGATGATGACTCTTTTTAAAATACAACCGATAGGAGTTCAAATACAATGGTGGCCTAGAAGAGTACGAGAGCAGACATGTCCAAACTTTGGCCCTCCAGATGTTTTGGACTGCAACTCTCACAGTCCTTTGTCATTGGCAATCTAAGCTTAGGATTCTGGGAGTTGTAGTCCAAAACATCAGGAGGGCCAAAATTTGGTCACTACTGAACTGGAGCAAAGCTCCAGTGCCTGATGCTATGAAGGGCAATACAAGGTCAGCATTTCCTTGTCTGCTGTGAAGAAATTTCTTCACTTAAGGTGCAACTAGATGAGGATTTGTCCTGCTTTTGATCTGCTCGGCAGATGGGCTGATTTGCTCCTTCACCTGGTGACCGTACTATATGACATGATTGCCATAAAAACAGCCCATTTGTTGACTTGTCCCTAGTTGCATCTTTTTGGGTCTCTGCCAGGGGCTACCATTTGGTTATGTGGCCTCACTGCCAGGTGGGTTGTATAAAAAGCCAACAAACACACAAACAAACAAACAAATGTTTGGATAGGATAACCCCATTTTGGCTCCATAAACTGGAACATAATGGAAAAAGAAGAAAGTACTAATTACTTTCTAAACTTCCAGGTTGTTCTCCCATGTAAGCAATGGCACGTGTAAATATGACTACCTGTTTTTTTCCAGATATGGTTAGGACTTGGTGTGTATTGTGTTAAGGAACCATGCTGGGACAGAGTTCTAGTAGAATGGACCAACCAAGTAAGAAATAACCATAGGTGTTCAGATACAGTGGTACCCCGACTTAAGAGCAGCTCAACTTTAGAGCAATTCGACTTAAGAGCGGAAAACTGTTGGCATTTTAACTGTCGCCTTACAAATTTTAGATACTGGTTTGCTCGACTTACAAATATTTTTTTCATTTTTTTTGATTTTTTTAAACTTATTTTTTCAATTTTTAGATAGGTACCCCAACTTAAGAGTAGTTCGATTTAAGAGCATGCATTCGGAACAGATTAAATTTGTAAGCTGAAGTACCACTGTATATGGAAAGGAAGTGTAAGATCACATGCATGAGTTGTCTAAGGATAGGGGAGAGATGCAAACCATAGCTTTAGAGCAATGCTTGGTATACTAAGAAGGTGTCTTCCAGCTGAAAATTTTGCATTTGGCCTGTGAAATTTCTTCTCAGTTTCTTTTTGAAGAAATGCTGGATAATGTATTCTCAAAGGCTATATAGTTCAGTGGCTTAGGTCTCTAGCTCTGGAGCCAACGTCTGGGAGTTTGAGTCTCACTGTACCTCTTTGATAGGGGGTGGACCCCATGACCTACAGAGTGCCTTCTAGCTCTGAAGTTCTAAGATGATGATGATGATGATGATGATGATGATGATGATGATGATGATGATGATGATGATGATGATGATGATGATTCTTTATATCACGACCGTATGGACATGATTCCCAAGTTTATACCAATGGGCCAGGGCAGTGACATTGCAGGTGAAAACTTGCCTCGGTCTGTGGCTTTGCATTCTTATGGTGGTTTTTCAAGTCCTGAACACATAAACATAGATCTTATGTAGCGTTGAGAGCCATTGTAGTATAGCAGGTAATATATTGGGTTAGGAACTGAGCAATTAAGAATATGGGTCCCATTGCATGGGAGAAAGGCAGCATAAAAGTTCCATCCATCCATCCATCCATCCATCCATCCATCCATCCATCCATCCATCCACCCATCCATTCAATAGTCAGGGGCATAGCTAGGGTTTTCAGTACCTGGGGACAATGTCAGATTTTGCACCCCCAAGGTGTGGGGATGGGCTAAAGTGCTGTGGAGGTGGTGGTGACAGTGGCCGGGGAGCCCTTAGTGCCAGCCCTGGCAAGTCACCCGAGGATACACCTTCCCGTAGCTTTTGGGCCAGGAGCTGTTTGGAGCCCAATTTGGCACCTCCAGTTGCTGCATCCAGGGACAGATGTCTCTCCCCCCTTGCCTCCTAGCTATGCCACTGCCAATAGTCCCCACTGGGTTTCCTTTGGGCCAGTTACTCTCCCTCTGGTTGGCACACCTCACAGGAAGAAAGGGAGCAATATATAAAGCACTATGATCCCACTGGAGAAAATATTAGACATAATATTAAGCAAGTAACCAATAATGAATAATATATCTATTTATATATAACAAGAATTCTAGCCCACACATTGTTTTATCCATGAGAAGGATAAATGCTGGAAAACTTTCAGGTTGAGTGTGGTAGTTTATGAGGACCTGCCTTGCTATTTTGCTGTGAAATCTCTGAGGCTGGCCTTTAAAAAAGTATTGTGGAGGAGGATAACATTTATTTCCTCAGTATTTTAAATACTTTTCTCCTAACCCATATTATTTTGTGGTCCCCCAGAAATGACAGCTGGGTTGGGCACATGGCACCTTCCAAAATGAAATGCTGTTGCTGCAGTAACAAACCAAAGGCTGCTTGAGAGGCAGGATTCATCTGTTCTGTTGCTTTTATGATTACATAATCATTGTCGTCTTCCTGATAAAGCTCTGCTTAAAAAGACATCCCAAAAGTTCGATCCAGCTGCCAAACCAAGATGAAAAATGGCCTTGTGTCGCTCCACATCTGGACTCTTCATGACATAGCACAACGTTTGCGTTTCTCTGCAGCTGCAGCCGCCCTTTCATGGCAAGGCTTGGAACATCTGACACATGGCTGCTTGTTTGGGAAAATATTTTCCAGATTTACGTGTTTACGGTATTGACACATGTAGCCGAATAAGCTTCTTTTCCAATTAGGACATGAAGTGCTCACAATCTGCGCACTAACTTTATAAGAAGTGGAAATGGATCATTTGAAACTTTCAAACAAATCAAAGCGCCTTTTGATCTCCTTTCCAAGTTTCTCTTACTGCCACAAGGTTTTAAAACCTCTACCCCTAGCATTGCTATGTAAATCTGGTCCCTGTTATTGTGTACTAACATTATCTCTTTGGAAGCTTCTGCAACATATTTAATCCATTTCATCTGAAAAGGGTAGGTCCTTCAGGAAAAACAATTCCATCCCCCCACCCCTCACCCCAGCCAGCTTGAGCATGGAACAAAGTTCCATTAGTTTACACACACACAGTGTGATGACTCTTCCAAGTGTCTTTGTATGAGGAATATTTTTTTTTAAATTTGACCCTAATTTTTGAACCGTCAGTCATTAACCTCATGAAGCCTCGCCATATGTTTCTGATCCTTTTTTTCTGAGTTACAGCTGACTCCAACAGATGCTACAGACCACTGTGGTGACCACCAGTGCAGCTATGAGACACAAATCCTTTAGGCAGCAAATTATAGAGGAGGTAGGCAAATGCATATTTATCACCTTCTTTCATACCTGCCACTCCTAACTTTCTGTTTTTTTCCTTGGTGGATGATGATGCCCATTCATCATTAGTAGCTTATCATGGTAGATACACAATTACAAGGAGAATCATCTGTTGTGTTTCCCATAGCTATGAAGAGTAGAGATGGGCACGGAACGAACATTTTTTCGTTTCCGTTATTCGTTTGTCGTTCTGTTACGTAATGAAATGACAAATGAAAATTGTGATGAAAATGCAATGAAACGAACAGAACATGAAAATTGTGGTTGTTACGTTTCGTTTCCGTTAATGGTGACGCGCAATGAAATGAGCTGTTTTAAATGTTAAAAAACGCCCTGGACATCCGTAAAAACACAGCAATAATTATTTATATTGTCTGATAATACCTACCGGGGGGGGGGGTCCTTAAAACGTTTGTTTTTATCTTCTCCCATCGCGATGCATTTTTCTTTTCCCTTTAAAATGGATGTTGCCACCAGGCACAAAATGGAGGCAAGACATGTGATGGGATCATGTTCAACCAATAGCATGCCCAGGTTGCAGACTGGGCGGGCAGGTCTGGCAGCCACAGAGGGCATAAAAAGCTCTGGCAGCCCCTGTCCTCCTTGCAGTCTCTGGTGGGAGTTACGGTGGGATTGCTGTCTCTGCGACTCTAGCTTCAGTCCTGCAGCCTCCCTGTGTGCGTGCGTGCTGCGTACCTCTCAGTGAGTACCCTCCCTTGCCCCTCAGTGCAGTCACTCTGCGGCTGCCTTGCACCCTGGGCAACGCCCGCCACTGCCTTTGCAGCCTCCCTGTGTACCTAGTCTATACTGTGTCTCTGCCAGCATCCATTTTTTTAGTGTTTTCCCTCTGGTCTGGGGCGTTGGGGGATGCCTGCGCACGGAAATGCTTTAAAAATCGCGCAAAAAGCGGGTAGAAACGACAAACGAAAAAATGAAAAACGGTAATGAAATTTTTCAGAAAATTCGCGACAAATGGAAATGAACCGAAATAGTCCTCTCAACGACAAACGAAAAACCGAAATGCCATTTTTTTTGTTTCGTGGCCATCTCTAGTGAAGAGAATCTTACCCAAGGTACTTTATTACCAGAAATAAAGGATGAGATGATGTCCCCTTCCCAAGTCTTTATACAGAAGCAATAATCACATCATCCTCATCCTCATCATCACAGAACTGCAGAGCTGGAAGGGACCCTATGGTTCATCAAATCCAGACCCTGTCAAAGAGGTACTGATGGGAACTGAACTCCCAGCCTCTGGCTCAGCAGCCACAGACCTAAATTTCTGAGCTATCCAGAACTGCCAGCTGAATCCTAAATGTAGGACTGCATTCTGTAATACTCCTTAAAGGCAGTAGGCCAGTTTGGATAAGAATGCTATAGTGTTAGCCTGCTTGCCCCCGGCCATTTCACGGGCTATTGACAAACACCGCTTCTGATTTTCTCCTATCGCTGCCACCAACTAGCTTAGCTAGTAAATTAAAGCCTTCAGACTGATTTTAAGTTGAATAAAAGTAAAATAAGTTTACAAAGTTGAATTAAAATAATCAATGGTAACTTGTTGAAGCATAAGCAAAAGACGTTTGATCCCTAATAAAGCAGAACACATGCATACCCATTTCCTAGGTTTACTAACTCTAAACACTTGGTTTTCTTTAGACTAGTGGTTCCCAATCATCCTAACCCTTTAATACAGTTCCTCATGTTGTGGTGACCCCTTGCCCTGCTTGGAAGAGGCCACAAGCCCCCTTTGGCAGGCCACTGCCGCAGGTGCCATAGAGAACTTCCCTCTACAGGCACCCTCAGCCAATCGCAGCCTCCGGTGCCATTGACTGACATCCCGTCCAACCTATCAAGCTGTAACTCACTCTTTTCCCCCTTCCTCCCCCTCCTGCTCCATACCCAAGCCGTTTGTGCCTTTTTCTTCACTGGCTCATGGCGACCCCTTTGAAATGGTAATTCGACCCCCAAAGGGGTCCCGACCCCTAGGTTGGGAACCACTGCTTTAGACACTCTAACAATCCTATCTTTTCTTTAGCCCTGCCTTTCTTTTAGACAGAACCAGACCTTATCTGAATCTCTCAGACTCTATCTTTTAGCCCTATCTCCAAGGGTAGGTCTTTCTGTCAGCGCCTGACTGGACTTTTCTTCAGAAAGTGTAGGACACTATCTGACTAAAACAACACTGAGCTGTGCCTTAAATCCTCTCAGGCCACTCCCCAGACTCTCTCATTGGTCTACAGACCCACCAATCAACACAGACACCTCTCTAACATTATTCATCATAACAGGTAAACACCACAGAGGGGATACAGCTTTGTCCTCTTTTAGAAAGCACACACCAAGGAATTTCAGAAGAAACATTCAGGGGACTATCATTGCTGCCTGTTTCACACTGTCATCTGAGGCCATTGTCTCATTCTGCCCTTGACTTTGTCAGTCTTCTTCTCACCAGGATTTCAGGTAGTATATTAAGATGGGCTGAAAATCTTCTTCCTTGGGTTAAAAGGAACTACTATGGATTTGATTTATGTAGAATTTGACATAAGTTTCTCTAGAAATGGCCGAGATCCTGTTCTATCAGTTGTACTGCATAATACTGCTACCATTGGCCACCACAATTTTTTTTTTGAAGAGAAGCATTCTTGAAGTCCTAAAGCTCCCACTAGCTGGAAATGGCTTCTTCTGAGATTACTGCTGCTTCTGGTGGTGGTTGCATTTTTTCTGGTAATTATAGATTGTATCCCTATCCTGGAGTCCCCATGGTCTACCCAGTAACAAAAGGGATTCCACAGGAGTCTTTGGATATTCAGGTTCGAAATTAGAACATTTGTTTCTGCAAAATTGCTATATCTAATGACATCATCAGCCTCCCACAGCATAATTTATGGAAGAACATTTCAGCCAAGGTCTATATTGACCTTCTGCATTCACATGCAGTCCACAGGATTTGGGCTGCTGAGGATTCTTCTTTGGCCATGAGCCTCCAATGTTGACACATTATACACATTATATACTGGCAGCTCCTTTTGAACCAGAATATAAATCCCTTTTAAAAAAGATTTGTGGTCTATGCAGTTGAAAAGATAATTTCAAATTGTCTTCATACCAGAAAATACTATGATTTCCTATGTCCATTTCATGTTTTATTAGTTTCATAGAATTGCATCTATACAGCTAAGGTTATAGCATTGTTAAATATTCTAAATTGAGAAGTCAAGGAACAGCTGAGGGAGACACCAAACTGCATAGTAATGGACAGGATCTCTAACTTTGTAATGGCTGATTTAATACTCTTGGAAAGGATGGGCATTTCCATCGGCACTCCAAAGCATATAAAGCCTAGATTCTCTCACTTCCTTCTAAACTATTGAAGGTCTTAATTCCTTCTAAACTATTAACAGTTTTAAATGACATCTGTGAAGATTCTCAGTCATCCAGGTGCGTTTATCTGGGAGTTGAGTCATGGCTACTGGACTTCTTTTTTGAGAGATAGAAACGTTTCGCTGTTCATCCAAACAGCTTCATCGGTCTGAATACAGCTAGTGCAAGATACCTTCTTATAGTCAGCTTGACCTCTTGTCCCCTTGTCTGATTGGCTCATAAGATGAACAAAGCCTGAATAGGCTCGTTAGGGAGACATTAGTGTCCATGGCCTTAAGGTAAACAATGGCCTAAGGTGCTGAAACCCATCAAGAATGGGTCGTTAGCTGTCAAGAATGGGTCATTAGCTGTGACCTGGTGGTGAAGGCTCCTTGATTTGCCTGGGTACTGTGGAAAGTACAGCCTGGTAAGTAGCAGCTAGACTATGCCGGAGCCCCCCACCTCTGTTGAGGGAGGGATTTTCAATGCTGACATGAATGGCTTCCCTTACTCCTCTCTCAAACCACCTCTCTTCTTTGTCTAATATGTGTACATTCTCATCTTTGAAAGAGTGGCCTTTTTCCTTCAAATGGAGGTGTACTGCTGATTCTGGTCCTGAGCTGTTACCTCTCCTATGTTGGGCCATTCTTCTGTTTAATGGCTGTTTAGTTTCTCCAATGTAGAGGTCTGAACACTCTTCACTGCATTGGACTGCATATACTATATTGCTCCTTTTATGGTTTGGTATCAGATCTTTTGGGTGGACAAGTCTCTGCCTTAGTGTGTTCATGGGTTTTTAAATAGCTGCTACTTACCAGGCTGTACTTTCCTAGTACCCAGGAAAATCAAGGAGCCTTCACCACCAGGTCACAGCTAACGACCCATTCTTGACAGCTAACGACCCATTCTTGATGGGTTTCAGCACCTTAGGCCATTGTTTACCTTAAGGCCATGGACACTAATGTCTCCCTAACGAGCCTATTCAGGCTTTGTTCATCTTATGAGCCAATCAGACAAGGGGACAAGAGGTCAAGCTGACTATAAGAAGGTATCTTGCACTAGCTGTATTCAGACCGATGAAGCTGTTTGGATGAACAGCGAAACGTTTCTATCTCTCAAAAAAGAAGTCCAGTAGCCATGACTCAACTCCCAGATAAACGCACCTGGATGACTGAGAATCTTCACAGACGTATTGCTATGCAATTTGGGGCAGACGCCCTGAAGTTGGTGCGAGAATATGAAAGAACAGCAAGAAAAGTAGCAGACTACAAGAACCACTTACGTTTTAACTTGAGATGCAGACAACAAAGTCTCACCCCAAAAAGCCTCCGCCTACAATCAACAGTAAGAAGCCATCGGGCTAACAATATCCTCCAGAGAGCTCAAGAACAACTTCTCAATGAGAGGATCAGAGAAGTCCACTTTACCTTAGACACACTGCAACACAGAAAAGACCACATTCACCAAGAACTACTCTCCACCCTATCCAAACCAGCAGTGGATGCAGTCATAGAATTTGTCCAGAAAGCACAACTGGCTCAGCATTGCAAAGGCAAAGAGAGGCAAATGAAGAAGTTCGATCTTCTCCTCTGCCGGAAAGAGGCAGTTAAAGAGCTTGGCAGGAGGAAGAAGGAGGAAGGGACCATGACAGGAATGATGTAAAGGACAAATGGGTGAAGAACCTCTCAAACAGGGAACTCACCCAGACAGAGAGAGAGGTCCTATCCAAAGGCCTAAATTTTGCCATCACACCCAAACAGGTTCCTGTTGTGGATTTCATCACAGCGACAGAATCAGCCATCCACAGCAACAATCTGCCAGCAGCAGAAGCAGAACTACTCAGGATAAAAGTCTCTGCTGCATTATCCAGTGCTCAACCACCACCATCCAACCTCACCAGCCAAGAGAGAAGTGCTGTGACATCCCTCAGCAGGGATGAGAGCATCACAATTCTGCCTGCGGACAAAGGAAGGTGCACTGTCGTCCTCAATACGGTGGACTACCACGAGAAGGTTATCACACTTTTAGATGATCAGCATACATATGAAAAACTAAGAAGAGACCCCACCAGCAATTACAAGAAGAAATTAATAGAATGCTTAAAACTCTTGGAGCAGGAAAACGCAATTGACAGGGTGACCTACCACCGGTTATATCCCGGAGAGACAGTCCCCTGCTTTTATGGACTTCCCAAGATCCACAAGCAAGGAATCCCCCTCAGACCTATTGTCAGCAGTATAAATTCAGTGACTTATAACATCGCAAAATACCTGGCAACTATCCTAGCCCCACTGGTTGGACACACGGACCACCACGTACACAACTCAGAAGAGTTTGTTTCTAAAGTCAGGGAGCTCAAACTGGATACAGAGGAAACCATGGTATCCTTTGATGTTACATCACTCTTTACTAGCATACCCACCACTGATGCGCTAATAATGGTAAAGAGAAGATTAAGAGAAGACAGCACCCTCACCTCCAGAAGCCGCCTCAACCCAGACCAGATAGGCCTGCTCCTGGACCTGTGTCTGAACACCACATATTTCATGTACAGAGGGGACTTCTACAGACAGAAGCATGGCTGTGCCATGGGTTCCCCAGTGTCACCAATTGTAGCAAACCTATACATGGAAGAAGTGGAGAAGAAGGCACTCAACACCTTCCCAGGGACAACACCATCCCATTGGTTCAGGTACGTAGATGATACCTGGGTTAAAATAAAGACGCAGGAAGTACAGGCCTTTACAGACCACATCAACGCAGTGGATCCTAATATTAAGTTCACTAGGGAAGACACCCAAGACAACAGGCTGGCTTTCCTGGATTGTGCAGTTATCATCAGACCTGACCGTGGCCTAGGAGTAGAAGTTTACAGGAAACCCACCCACACAGATCAATACTTACTGTTTGACTCCCACCATCCATTACAACACAAACTAGGAGTCATCAGGACCCTAAACCACAGAGCAGAGAGCATCCCCACCTCCTCAGAAGCCAAGAAGAAGGAAGACAGGCACCTGAAGACAGCACTTAAGGCCTGTGGATATCCAAGGTGGGCCTTCAACAAAGCAGTGGGCCATCCCAGAAGAACAAGGGATCAGTCTGAGACCCAGACCCGACGGAAGAACCTGGTCATTCCCTACATGGCGGGAGTGTCGGAGAAGCTTAAAAGGATTTTTGGCAAACACCACATCCCTGTTTATTTCAAACCCATGAACACACTAAGGCAGAGACTTGTCCACCCAAAGGATCTGATACCAAACCATAAAAGGAGCAATATAGTATATGCAGTCCAATGCAGTGAAGAGTGTTCAGACCTCTACATTGGAGAAACTAAACAGCCATTAAACAGAAGAATGGCCCAACATAGGAGAGGTAACAGCTCAGGACCAGAATCAGCAGTACACCTCCATTTGAAGGAAAAAGGCCACTCTTTCAAAGATGAGGATGTACACATATTAGACAAAGAAGAGAGGTGGTTTGAGAGAGGAGTAAGGGAAGCCATTCATGTCAGCATTGAAAATCCCTCCCTCAACAGAGGTGGGGGGCTCCGGCATAGTCTAGCTGCTACTTACCAGGCTGTACTTTCCACAGTACCCAGGCAAATCAAGGAGCCTTCACCACCAGGTCACAGCTAACGACCCATTCTTGACAGCTAACGACCCATTCTTGATGGGTTTCAGCACCTTAGGCCATTGTTTACCTTAAGGCCATGGACACTAATGTCTCCCTAACGAGCCTATTCAGGCTTTGTTCATCTTATGAGCCAATCAGACAAGGGGACAAGAGGTCAAGCTGACTATAAGAAGGTATCTTGCACTAGCTGTATTCAGACCGATGAAGCTGTTTGGATGAACAGCGAAACGTTTCTATCTCTCAAAAAAGAAGTCCAGTAGCCATGACTCAACTCCCAGATATTTTAAATGACATGTTCAGCTCATTTGTAGAAGCAGTGCTCTGTTAAGTGCTGAAAGACATCTCTGTGTTTTAGCAAATTGTTTTGCCTCATGCCATTCCAGTTTGCTTTGGATTGGTAATTGCAAAGTAAACAGGTGCTTAATTTGAAAATCTGATTGCGTAGGCTTGCATTTCTGAGAGAACTGCATTTTGAGAGGTAAACTAGGGTAATCCCAGGGAATACACATTTCCTCTAACATCTAATTGACCTTCAGTCACTTAGCATAAAGCTGATCAGTAGTTATACCTTCCCCATAATAAACGGACCCATCTATCACATGGTATAAACAAGTTGCTACATAAATTAGGTGTATCAAAATGTGAGTTTCTTCGTTGTCACCTGTGAAAAACAGGCACTGAATAATGGTCGTCCAAATTCTAGTGGTGATTTAAGAGCACATGAAGTCCTTTGCATAGCTTTACCTGCAGAAGGATGAGGAGGTCACCTGCAAGAAGAGATGTTTGGTAATGAAATACTTTGCTTTCTAGAAAATAACCATGTTTCTTAAGTGGAAGGTATGGGAGTTGCAGTACAGAAGAAGGAAGTCTTTTATTACTGAAAATCCTTTCTGCCAGATTATGTTACTCATAGGGGGAGATTTTTAATAATGAAATACTTCTTCCTCTTGTCTCATGACTCCTATAGTTTCTGTTTGATGTAAGTGAAGTGATTGTTTGCAAGTCAAAAAGCCACAGGAGAGAATGAGAAGGTCTATAATTATATAAAAAACCTCTCCCAGTTGTGACATCACAAGCATAGCTAAGCCAACAGGATATCTGACAGAGTTTGTGCTTTATTTGTTCCCAGAAAGCCCCTACTGAGATATTTGCCTCTTTGGTGGCTGAAATAGTTCCATTGGTTCACAGTATATGTATAACAAACATGGCATATCAGTGTAGCATGTGTCAAACTACAACAGTGTATATTATAACAATAATTAGGACCAAACGATGCATATATGCTGCTCTTTTCAGCCTTTGTATTTCTGGATGAAATATTGGTTTGGGCTGTGTTAAACTATAAGGTGCTCTGTGATTTATCATGTGAAAGTCAGTGTTATTATCTGCAGTTGTGTCATTGATACTTTGGCTGTAATCCTATACGCAGGTATCTAAAAGTAATATTACCAGTTGGGAAGAATGAGCCAGAAGGTTGTATTGCAGTCATGACTGTGGACTTCCAACTGGTATCTGGCTGACCATTGTGTGAACAGAATGCTGCTCTCAACAGGTCTTTGATCCGATCCAGCTGGGATCTTGTCAACTTTACATGCTTTCCTGGCCCCTCTCCCATATGCACATCTGTATATGGTGCACTGCTATATAGTATGAAGAGAAATGGATTGGTGGTGCCTGTTAAACAAAGAGCTTTGTGCTAAATCCCAGCTTCTCAACAAGTAGCACTAGTTATCTCATAGCCCTGGCATATTGTGAAAAATACCTCCCACTGAAAAGCATGTCTTTAAACCTTTTTTATCAGTTTAACACAGCTTTAAAAGGGCTTTCCTCTCTCACAAAACTACACAGTAGGGTTTATTATACACAAAACAATGATGTTGAAGAAGGTTGATTAAAGCTACTTTGGTCACATTAACTTCGTCTGACTAATCCATCCCTGGTGGCATGTAGTCATGAATCGGTTGCATTGTTTGGATGCATACAAGCATTGTATTCATCCAATTCAGGAGCAAAATAAAAATAAAATAACATTATAAAAGCCATGAAATTAACAATAACCTGGTTCTTTCTGGTTCATCTTAGGAACACAGAGGTTTGAGAGGGAAATAAATTATTGCTTCATTTTTTTCCACCCAGAATACCTAGCAGGTGCTTTTGATATGACAACAAAGAGGGGATCTGTACAAGGACTTGAGGAAACTGGATGTGTTGTGATTAGCTTTTAATTTTTAATTGCAAGTCACGGTAAGGCAGGGATTAACTGAAGGAAACTGAGATCTAATAAAGGAGCCCGTATAAAATACAAGGGAATCATTTCATGAATTGTAGCTCTGTCACTAGAAATAAAAAAATCATAAAATATACAGTTCATATATTCTTGTACAGGAAAGCCTCACCATAGGCAGCCAACTACTAAAAATTTATAAAGATATAATCCCTGCAGGAAAGTATGCATAACTGCTGCTGTGCGGGGGAGGAGGGGGACCTGATTTTGGCACAGACTGTGATGTTCATAAAGCATTTAATAACCAATTGGTGAGACTAAAAAGTGACACTATGTGTATTCATATATACATTAGGATTGATTGACAACTGGTGAGAGGATTGTTGTAACTAATTTTAGCCAATAAACTAATTTAAACCCCACGCCATTAGAGGAGACACATGCTATGGAGGCTAATTACTCTTCTGGCCCAACAGCTAAGAACATCCTTTTTAGATACTAGTATATTATATATTAAAAATGTTTTAAATGCATAAAAATCAGTATTAGACAGCATGTTATTAAGTGGTTTTTCCGATAAATATCAGTATGCCTTTTCTGGACTCCAGTATTTGACAATATTGAAAGAGCTAAAGAATTAATGATATAGCTTTCCTTTGTGAAGAAGACATTCCAATGATCTTTCAGGTAGTAGCACTTCTGCCTTGGTGCTATTCTAACTACCGCAGGTGTAACGTTGAGTTATGCCCACATAGCTACGGAACAGGATTTCAGCCAATATATTCTAAATCTCCCGCAGTCTCAACCCAGCTGAAAGTAGCTAAAACTGATTATATGACCTTCACAGTCTGAAGCCAGAAACAGATGGTAGAGATAGCTCCTTATTAATGCAGAAAGAAAGCTAATGTTCCCGAGAGGTGGCTGAGATAGTTTTTTTTTCCAGGTGTGTGAAATCAGACTTCCAAGGAATCCCAATTATTAGACAAAAGGGGCTGATTTGTATGCTCCCAGAGATGAGGGAAATTTCAGCTATGGCCCTTAGATGCTCTTAGTAGTTAAAGGTTTTCTTCTTCCAATCATGAGCAATCTTTAATATCAGTTTCTGGCCTGATTGAAACAGAGTGGGTGGGTGGAGGAAGACAAACATGAAGGAGTTGTGAAGAACAAATGAGAGACAAGGAAACTAGCTTGAAACAAGAGGTGGAAAGATTAAGGAAGCGAGGATGACTATGATCTGTGGAGTGTACCTTCACTTGGTCTTCTCCCATTTGACCCCAAAGGGGGAATCAGTCAAGATTGGCTGAGTTATCATCTCAGACCATCTCCTATCAAGTCCACCCCACAACTGTTGTAACTGTCTCCATAGCTTTTCCCTTACCCTGTGTTCAACAAATAATTCAGATTCTGTTCTGTCAGTTCAGTGATCATTTTCTTTGCATAAAAAGAAGTGGAGGATGTGAAAGTCTATCCAATCACATTCCCCTTGATTTTGTCAGTTTCTCAGCAACATTCTTATTCTGTTCCCTACCATGCTGTGAGCCCCACTCCCACATGAAAACCACTTCAGATTCATATAACCCCCTCCCCTTTATAATAGGTACACTCTTTTTTGCATATTAGAGTGACCCCCACCTATCACGGGGGTTAGGGACCCGACCCACGATAATTGAAAATCCATGATATGCGGATGCAGGTCAGGTTGGGCTTGGGTACTTACCCGCAGCCTGGCGCTGCCCTGAAAGGGCCTGCGAGGGCCTTCCCAGACCTTCTGGAGGCCCTTCCCTGCAAACTGGAAGTGACTTCTGGATTGCCAAAAATCATTTCTGAGGCCTCCGACAGGCCTAGAAATGCCCTCAGAGGCCTCAGAAACGATTTTCTGCAAACTGGAAGCCATTTTTGAGCCTCCAGAAGGCCCGGGAAGGCTCTTGCAGGCTCGTTCGGGGCAGCACCAGTCCTGAGGTAAGTACAGGAGGCCTGAAACATGCCTGCCCCCTTACCCCCGGGGGGGGGGGTTCATTGACTGCAGTCCCATGATATAGTGGGACTGCAGTATATGAACCGCAAATGGGTGGGGGACCACTGTACTGCATATATGTGTGCATTTTTCAATTGTGCACATTTTGGTCACACATATTTTTGAAATGCCACAGATGAAGAAGGCACCCAGTCACACTTCCTTTACCTCAGAGACTTATTTCATAAGGACAAAGGCCTTATCATTTCAAATCTGTTTCTTTTTCATGGTGAGATCTCTGGCTTCTTTAGCTTTGGTCAGATCTAAGAGTTAGAGCTGAGGAGAACAGACCCTGTGACCTGACAGAGAAAAACTCCAGACTCACAGCAACAATGTGGTGATTTATAGAATGCAATGACATTTTATATTTGTGCTGTGATTCTCCTTGGGTCAGAATTGTGGTGTTAGTGCATTTCACCTCCCACCTTGTTGCCCCTGAGGAAAAACTGAGCACAACTGAATGGTCCAGTTGTAGACAAATTCAAAATAGCATGTTGGTACAGCATGGTGATGTCCCAATAAGCCTGCATGGAATGGAATGGAATGGGATAGCCATTTCAGCTACCTGAGAGCTTGCAACATTTTCTGCATGGTGTCAAATAGAGATGGGCACGACCAGGAAAAATGACGTTTCGAGTTGTCGTTTGTTGGGACGGGTCCGTTTCGGGTCGTTTCTGTTTGTCGTGGAAATTTTCAAAAAATTGTCGTTTCCGTTTGTCGTTTGTTGTTTGTGTTTGTGTTTGTGTTGGGGTTGGGGTCGGGGTAAGTGGGCTCTGGGAGGCACCTCTCTGGGTGCCTCTGACGTCTGACCCACTAAGAAGGGAAGGGAAGGGAAGCGTTTCGCATAGCCGCCGCGTACCATACATTACATTATGTTAGGGTTGGGGGGTAAGTGGCAGAGGCACCTCTCTGGGTGCCTCTGACTCACTAAGAAGTAAAGCATACTGGCGTACTGGCGTACAGGTTAGGGGTAGGGGTAGTGGGCTCTGGCTGGGAGGCACCTCTCTGGGTGCCTCTACTCTGACCCACTAAGAAGGAAAGCGTACTTGCGTACGGATCTGGGTTAGGGTTGGGGTTAGGGTAAGGGCTAGGCTTAGGGTTATGGTTAAGGTTAGGGTGGGTTAGTGGGCTGCACCTCTGGGTGCCTCTGACCCACTAAGAAGGAAACCCTAACCTTCTTAGTGCTGAGGAGGAATTTGAACCCAGGTATCCCTCTCTGAATGACTAGTTTTATCTTTTTTTTTATAACATTTTTATTAAAGAATTTTAAGTACAAAAGAAAAAAGAACATATTCAAAACATTAACCATATAAAGTCAATCTATCACTAAAGTTCGGCTTCCCTCTGTTCTTCGCGCGGTTTTAACGTTGCTCATCTCCCAGCCTTCCTTTCCAACGAACCCATTCTATATACTTATAGAAAAGGTTCTAAAAGTAGGTAATAGTCCTTCAAGTTCTACCCTAATCCGGTAAGAGTCTTTAATTCATTACAATTGGTCTCCATGTAGTTTTATCTATGGCAAACCACCCTCTCACAGTGTTCCTCTCTCCTATAATCTTATACTAACATATGCAGCTTTGTTCCTCATGCTTGGAATATAGCTTTACTCTCACGTGTATGACTATAGCACACTAGACTAACACTTTTTTTATCTGATCTAGCAAAGTATTTAAAGATTGAGTGACGATGAACCCGTGATTCATCATCAGCCTAAAACCATAAGCCCTTCATTCTATGTAGCTGCAGATGGAAACATTTTCTTTGAAAAAGCTGCTTTTCTGCCTCCAAGCCTTCTTTTCTGCTTTAACAAGGCTTCCTCTACAGTTTTGCACCATGGACGTTGAGGTTCATTTATAATTCTCTCCTCCTGTGACTGAAGCTCTATTGTATTTGTACCTTGCTCCAGGTAATACTTGGAAACACCACTGGCATTACTATTACATGGTCTGTGGGCTTGTTTATCTGTTAATTGATTCTCCTGGGGAGGGAAGCTGACACTACCAACCTAATATGGCTTAATACAATCAGGACAACAAAGCTTTTGAAATTTTCGGCACCACTTGTAAGCCATTTTGCTCATCATTAATCTTAATTTGTAAACTTTGAAAAATGGATCCATATGCAAGTACAATTATCTATAAACGCACATATATTTTTTTGTTACTAAAGTGAAATGCTGTTACTCTGTGGTATGCTTACATATGCTTTGCATATGTAAAGCCTCGGGGTCAATCCCCAGCATGTCTTGGTACAGGCTGTTGGAAACCCTGAAGAGACTCTGCCAGTCAGCTTTGACAATACAAAGGGTTCAACTATATGGTGAAGAAAATAGACTTTGATCTGCTGGGCCCTGCCATTTTTTCAAATTGGGTCCTTGCTAACTTCCGCAGGTGAGATGGATACATATGTCCTCCTGACAACAAACAATTCTTGAGCTACAGGAGTCAGCAGGGGCCGAGGCTCAGAAAGCTACGTTTGTACAGAGTTCCAATAGCAGAAACTGCCTTTGATCTGATGAGGTGCTAGTTGGCAATTTCTATCTCCTTTCCCCAAATTTATTTTCCCAAAGTGACCAAGTAGTGATAATCTGTTGCAGTGCTGACTTGACAGACTTTTTTCTGCTTGGAGACAACAGTCACTCGATTGAGGGGAACTGACAACCCTTTGAGTGCCCCTTTGCCTTTTGAGCAGGTGATCACACACAACAGAAGGTGGAGAAAAGCGATGACAGTTAACCAGAGCTATTTTAAGCCACCCCTGCTGACTGAAAAGAAAATGACGGTTCCGCCCTGCAAAAAGACGATTAAGTTTTACTCCATAAAACCATTTTAAAAAATTTGAGTTCATCTTTGTCTTTTCCAATGAGCAAAGGACCAATGCAATCCAGTTGGATCAGCACTCTGATTCAATATAAGGCAACTTCCAATGTTCTGTGACACAGCTTTGCAGTGCCAAAGTTATGTTTACTGGCAGCTTGCTGACTTCTCTGTTTTATGATGGCGCCCACAACGGCAGCCAAATCTGCTCATACAGTTTGCATGTACTTCAGGTGTTGTCGCTTCTTCACTTGACCTCCCGGAGCAAGCTGACAAGGACAGAAGCAAAGGGGGGGCACAGGTGGTTACATGCCTTCCCTCACTTTTGGTGGTCATAGAGATTGAGTCCACAGGAAGTGAAAGTGCAGGGATGTTGAAGGTGGCAACCAGAAAACAGCTTTGATCAGGGAAGGGATGGAATTTAAGAGCCTCTTGCCCGATAGCTGGAGCAGTTCTTATTGCTTGGGGACCCAGTTAAAACCCAGGAATTCCAATGCTGGGCATTTATCCAGGGGTAGCCTTCCAAAAACTCTGGACTGTGGTAATTTTCAGCATTCCTCCCCGACAAGTCTCCCAACTCTCCCAAAATGATTTCGCCCTTGACATAGGAAAACTTGATAGAAACGACCTGCAACTTTTTGCGGAGAACAGACCTTTAAATTATTTATGACATTAAAATTTAATTGCACAAACTTTTGTGCCCTTCCTTGGCAGTTCGCAATCCTGCGCGAGTCGTGGAGTAATTTGGAAGCAGACCTAGCAAAACACTAATGCACAGACTTAATTCTATGCATGTGTATATATTCTCAGCTTAATGGGGCTACTTTTTGCCTGTATAATGTCTGCTGAATTATATCCTATGGGTTTCTATTGCCAGGAGTCATGGAGTGAGAAGAGGGGGTGAAAAAAGACCTGGAAGACTTTGAATGGTAACGGTAAATGGGACTTAAAACATGCATGGCTGCTGGTGAACTGAATGGAAATTTTAAATGACTGGTCCATCATAGATGTTGCAATGGAATTACAGATTCTGAGGGTGATGGATGTTGTGATTATGAACATAACTGCTTTCCTCTCTTGGGTTGGCGTCCTGCATGGATGGTTCTGTGTTGTATATGAAAATGTGCCTCTCCTCCAGGAAGGAAGTTAGTTGGCTCAAGGCAGAGCCATTTACATAGCAGAGGCACTGCATGTACTCTTCACAAATTAGAGTGAAGAAGAGCTTCCTGTGGAGGGCTGTTTCCCTCAGAAGAGGAGGACTAAAGATCATGAATGTTGTGATCTTCTCCCTCTTTCCTGGCATACATTTTGTTAAGCAGGCAAGTTACTTGATGCAGAAACCATAGAGTACAATCCACTGAGTACTTATGTGGGGAAGCACACTGGTGGGATTTCACACAGAGTGCAACTCTTTATCAGCTTGTTAGAAAGTAAGACCATTTAACAATTTAAGTAGACACACATACTTTTTCATGTTATTATAGCTGTGTGGCAGTGAATCTGTTATTATACATTCATGTATAATATTATATATTATACATCAACATTCACAACACAATTCTAAAAATTGAGGTAGGCCACAGAGACAAAAACCTTGAAACGAGGTATTGTTTTAGTATCAAATTGGGACGTGTATAGTAGACAGCCTGCTCTTACACTGAAAAGACTGATCTAGCTTATCTTGAAAGTTAATGGTTGGCCCAAATCACTTCTTTTTTAGTTTGGAAAGAATCTAGGTTGCAGAGGCTGAAATACTGATAATCAAAAAAGCCCCTTGGAAAAGGAAAACATTTACAGTATTGGTATAAATTGAGCATGTGGTACACACTTACCAGGTAGAGCTTTGCAAAGTAGCTATATTGTTGCAGTTTTGTGGATGGAGAAGACTGAGTGCAATCATGGTAACAGAGTCAAAAGACAGGTTTTCTTTAAAGGGCTAAAAATTAGGTTTGCTTTTAAAAAGCAATGGAGAGACAGTTCTTCAGAAAGGGAGATATATTGCCATTTATCTCCTAGGATTACAATTTTGTAAGGAATACTCAAAAGGTTTTTGCATTACAAAAGCAAAGAGCAGTTGTGTTTCTCCCAGCACTGAGTGCTTTCAGCAAACCTGTTCCTAGGATTGTTGAGGATAGTCAATCTGAACTTTTAATCCTGCCAATTAGGACACGATTGAATTTTTAACTCCTTCCTGGACAAGCAGGGATTCTGTGTGGGTTTTTAGAAATGTTTAAAAAGATATTTACAAAAACAAAACACAGTGGTACTTCGTAAGATGAATGCCCCATATGATGAATTCTTTGTGAGACAAATGAAATTTCCAGGTATAGGCATTTTTCACAAGACGATGGTTTGCCTACCAAATGTCTTGTGGAAAATCCATTTTACGGGGCAGGCATTTGAATTTTGCATGCCCACAACCTGAGGGGGTTATGGGCATGAGAAATTCAAAAGCCTGGTCTTCCATCCTGGCTTTCCCGACCCTGTAGCACCTGATCTGCGGGTGCTACACGGTCGAGAAAGCCAGGATCAAAGCTGCCACCCTCCCATTTCAATTGTTCTGTACACAAAGCCCAAGGCAAAGGGGAGGCAATGCCTTGTGTGCTCTCAAGCTGCTGCCTTCCTTTCAACAGGCTCCATGCATGGAGCCCCTGGCAAAGGGCAGGAAGCACCTTGTGTACTTGCAAGCTGCTGCCTTCCTTTTGCTAGGCTCCATGCATGGCTGCTGGTGCTCCCCCCTTCAACTAGGTCTCTGTGCTGAAACGGCTCAGTGCAGAGACCCAGACAAAGGAGGGGTGGCTGTCCCAACACAGGAAGGGGACAAGGTGAGTCACACTCTGCCCACTTCCCCCACCTAGGTTGGGGCAGCCAGCAAAAGAGTAGAAGCTTTCCCCCTGCCCCAAACCAGCAAAGAAGGGGGAAAGCTTCCTCCCTTTGCTGGATTGGGGGCAAACTCCCTCAATCAACTGGAAGCAGAATGCTGCTCCACAGCCCTCGGCTGCTGGTTGATTGAGAGGGTTTGGGACAGCCTTCCCATAGGAATGCATTGAAAACCAATGTAATCTGTTCCTCCGGAATGGATTAATTAATTTTCAGTGCATTCCTATGGGAAACTGTGCCTCTTAAGATGATTTTTTCATAAAACGAATGGACCTCTGGAACCAAGTACACTTGTCTTAGGAGGTACCACTGTACAAATAATCAAAAGCGTCCTCATTTAAGCTGTGAAAATAATGTTTTTTTCCTTTGTGATTGTGGTTTGTTACCTGATGTTAGTAGAGCTTTATATCCTGGCTATATCCTGTCATAGTCTCAAACATTCCACCCATTTCTGTACAATTGTTTGGTAATAAAAACAGTCTGGAAATGTTATGTACTATCATGTCCCTTCTGACATGTGGTGAATGCTGCTTATAGGACTTAATCACCTCCAAAATGCCCTGTTATTAACAGCTCTGCTTGTTTTTGCAAACTAAAAGCAGGGACTTTCTTTAATGAGACTCATGTTAAGTCACTTTCTCTTCCTAGTGTCGGCGCCCCCCCCCCCCGCCCCCCGGCAATATTGCCTTTTCCAGTAAGTTCTTCTTGTAAATTAAGAGCTTTGGCTCCCTTTATGAAGCCAATTTTTATGGAGCCATGTTAGGTCTTCCTCTCTTTCTACTACCACATCCCTACATTCCTCAGCAATATTGTCCTTTCTTGTCAGTTACCGGTATGTAGATGGGCAGCTACCTGGTGAGTAAATAAATAAAAATATGTGCATGGTGGTATAGTTTCCATTTACTCAATTTTGCTCTAGTTCAGGCTTGACAGATGCAGGAGAGTGGTATCAGGAGACAGATATCTAGTCTCATGCACTCCCAAACACATCTGGTGGGGCCGCTGTGAGATACAGGAAGCTGGACTAGATGGGCCTTTGGCCTGATCCAGCATGGCTCTTCTTATGTTCTTATGTTCTTATGACTCAACTGAAGATTTCTGCCTTTCTGTCTGTCTGTGTTATTTGTAAGGCTCTCCTCCAATGACATATTTCAAATGAGTTGATTTATGTCCCTATCTTTCTTCACTATCTTTGGGCCTTTTTACACGACCCCTAAGATCCGCTGGCCACTTAAATTCGGACCCCCCTCCGCACTTCCTGGTTGCTGGCTGCCTGAGGGACGGAGAAAAAAGAAAGAAAAGAATGCCTTCTTACCTCCGTTTTGTTCCGGGCAGCATTCAGATCTCTTAAAGGGGCGGAGCTTAGGGGTCATGTATAAACACCCTTTCTTTTACATAGCATGGATGATTTTGACCTTGATCTCCAGTGACCAATTTTGCTAACTCACATCTCTCACTTTCCCCCCTTTATCTCGACTGCTGCGCCCAGACTCTGGAACTCCCGTCCTCTAGAGGCCAGGACTGCCTCATCTCTGCAAAGACCTTTCTCTTCAGGCAAGCTTTCCCTGAATGATGGACTACCATGTGTATTTTATATGAATCTATGGGTTCACATAGGGCGTTTATACACGACCCCTAGGCTCCGCCGCAAATGGCTGCAAGGTCCGGACCTTAAAAATGTTTACCCACCAGCTCAGGACTTTGCAGACAATTAAGTGCGACCCCGCCCACTTAGGAAGACCAAACAGCAGTTTTCTTGTGCCTGCTTTTTGGAGGTGACAAATATTTGATCCGGTGTAAGGATAGTGAGTGCGGGGCTCTCCTGGCTTCCGTTTGTTCTTTTTTTGCACCCCGCCCCTTTAAGAGATCTGAATGCTGCCCGGAACAAAACGGAGGCAAGAAGGCATTCTTTTCTTTCTTTTTTCTCCCTCCCTCAGGCAGCCAGCAACCAGGAATTGCGGAGGGGGGTGGGGACAGAGGAAGAGCGAGGAACCCCTAAGATCTCTGGTCTGAATTTAAGTGGCCAGCGGATCTTAGGGGTCGTGTAAAAAGGCCCATAGACTTTGTGTTTATGACTACTTATAACTGTGTTGCTTTAATGTAATGTTGTCTATTAATGCTGTAAGATATCCCTCAATTCCTTGTTCTCAAATACTTGAACATGTCTTAAGCCACGGTATCCTGCTGGAGCGGCTCTCGGAGGTGGGGATTGGGGGCCAGGCCTTGTGCTGGCTCCGGTCCTTCCTTGAGGGCCGCACCCAGCGAGTGAGCTTGGGGGGTGAGTTGTCGGCTCCCTGGACACTCTCTTGCGGGGTGCCTCAGGGGTCGTCACTCTCCCCAATGCTCTTTAACATCTATATGAAGCCGCTGGCTGAGATCATCCGGAGTTATGGAGTTTGCGGTCACCAGTACGCTGATGACACGCAGCTCTATCTCTCCTTTTCCACCGGTGCAGTGGAGGCCGTTCGGACCCTTGACCGTTGCCTGGCTGCGGTTCTGGAATGGACCAGGACGCACGGACTCAAGCTCAACCCCGGCAAGACCGAGGTTATGTTCTTCGGGGGTACCTCGGAGGGGTATTGTGGCCCTCCTCCCAGTCTGGGTGGGTCCGCCCTCCAGCTGGCGCAAAGAGTGAGGAATCTGGGTGTCGTCCTGGACCCGGATCTGACCCTGGAATCCCAGGTGTCAGCCGTGGTCAGGTCGGCCTTCTACCACCTTAGGCTTATCGCCCAGATTCGCCCATACCTCGATGAGGGCTCCTTGAGGACTGTGGTACAGGCACTGGTCATGTCGAGGCTAGACTACTGCAACGCTCTTTACATGGGGCTCCCCTTGAACCTTGTCCGGCGATTGCAGCGGGTCCAGAATGCGGCGGCCAGGCTGGTGGTTGGCGCGCGCCGTTTCGACCGCGCCACCCCCATCCTGGCTCGCTTGCACTGGTTACCCGTTGCCTCCCGGATAAGGTTCAAGGTGTTGGTTTTGGTTTACAAAACCCTCCATGGCTTGGCCCCTGCCTATCTGGCGGAGCGTCTTTCCCGACAATCAGATCTAGCCCGACCCACCCGCTCATCGATGGCCCTTTCACTGAGGACTGTTGCCCCGAGGGAGGCCCGTAAAACAAGAACTCGAGGACGGGCCTTCTCGGTGGCTGCACCATCCATGTGGAATAAGCTCCCCGATGAACTGCGGCTGGCTCCCTCACTGGCGTCATTTAGGAAAAATTTAAAGACCTATCTTTTCCGTGACGCCTTTGGAGATCTCTAAGGATCCACATATGTAGGTTCTTTTTTTTTTTTTAATATCCCGCCGATCTATTTATTCTTGGAAACCACTGTTTTAGCTACTGTATTGACTTGTTGTTTTATCATTATTGTTGTAAACCGCCCTGAGTCCTTCTTATGGGAAATAGAGCGGTATATAAGTGTAAATAAATAAATAAATAAATAAATAAATAAATAATAAATTATCCCTCATTACTGTAAGCCGCCTTGGCCCTTTTCCAAGGAGAATGGTGGGGTAAAAATACTCTAAAATAAAAATAAAGAAATAAATATCTCAAATGGCAAGGGGATGTCTGTTGGAAAACGTACAGACAACATATTTGCTGAGCGTTTGGTCCTAAATAGCTTTTCTTCTTCAGGCTGCCTATCCTGAGGAATAGTCTTGGAAATTATTTCTAAAGCACTTAAGGCTGAAATGTGATAGTACATAGAGTGGAGCAATACCTTTCTAATGCCTAAAACCTGTAATAGATTCAGGATGAGATTTTAGATGGAGAAGCAATAGAGTTGGAGAAGGCGAGTGGAAATACCTGCTTATTCTCCCCCCCCCCCATAGCTATTTTCTAGTCAAAACCATCCACTCAGCTGCTTTGAGAAAAAAGATGCGAGTGTTTCTATGGTTGATCCTAGAGGTGGAGGAGAAGGTGATATTGAGTGGGAAATGAGTCTGATGGGAGAAAGATTTGTTTTTCCCATTGTCCCCCTGCTTAAACTCAAAGCAGCTTTAGTTAAAAGCTAGGGGATAGGTACCTTCACCATGTGCAACATCAGGTTTCAGAACAAGCTTCTACATGACCCAGTCAGTGTAGCAAGATAATGGTAATTCGCAAATTCACTGGTGTGAGTTGATTTGAATTGATGGGCAGTCCGTTACCAATCCTTGTCAGTTTGGCAGGCGCTCATTTAATGAGTCCATTCTGAAAACTCATGTATGTATATTGGAATGTGTTACTTTCCAAAATACACTGTTGACCACATAACTGATCAAATTGTTTTTTGTAGTGCATTTAGGTTTGCCTTTCGAGCTGAAGATTGCATCACAGAATTTGAAGAAATGCAAAACATGGTATCAGGTAAAGTCTGACCATTTGAGAGAATTAGGCAACCATTTCAGGCAGCTTGGCATTAGCAATGAGAAGTTTTTATTCCCCCTGAACTCCCTAGTTGTTCTCCCAGACACAGCAATGTAGACAACAAAGCCTTACTGATTCAGGTAGCGTGAAGGGCATTGTCTTATCACCAGCATTCAGTTAAGAATTAGACACCAGTCCAGTCAGCCTCTATCAATGTCTTGAGCCAGGTACAATGTGATCTACACCTTAAATCCAGCTGTAGGATTTCCATCAGAATTTGTCCAGGTCAGATCCTTCAGCCAAACTTAATGCATCAAAGCATCTATCAACCTGGAGCTTCTTCACATAGTCTTCCAACAATGTAGTCAATGTAGTCACAAAATAATCATATGGACAGAACAGATGATGTTTTGTCCCTTACCAGAACAAGGTCATGATATGGTGTCCATTGTCCCTGCATACCCTTGGAGGCACCTAAATTGGCTCAGTAAGCACTCTGAAACGTAGCAGAACTTGTAAATGTTTGGCATTCACACAGATGCATTACTTTGTGCTTTTGTATAATGCTGTAAATTTCTCTTTATGATATACTTAATGCAAATAATATTGGAAGAGAATGCACATTATACACATTCCTTAGGCTGCAAACTGCTCATGACACAAAATTAGCACATTCAATTATCAAGAGGTTTTCAAATGAGAAGTTTCATTCAAATGAGAAGCTATTTCTCCACCAATACTTTGAGCTACACTTTAATAATTATTATCTTAGAGCTTCAGAGCTGGAAGGGCCTCTATGGATCATTGAGTCCAGAATGCTGTCAGGAGATACAGTAGAGATAGAGAAACAAACTACCAACCTCTGGCACCACAGCCAGATACCTCAACCACTGAGCTATCCAGTAGTCGCTATAGGACAGTAGTGGCGAACCTTTGGCACTCCAGATATTTCGAACCAGATCTCCCACAGTCCATTGCCATCGGCAGTCAGGGCTTGGAATTCTGGGAGTTGTGGTCCAAAACATCTGGAATGCCAAAGGTTCACTACCACTGCTATAGGGTGTTATCTGTTCTTCCAGAAAACAACAAGTATGAGTCAATTCCAATTTTCACATATGGTTCTCAGCATTTTCTGCTGGTGACGCTCTGCGTTCTGTGCATTCTTTGAGTGGAATCCACTGCAACAGATTTGTGGCAGGCTATGGAAAATTATGGACACCTCAGCTAAAAGGGAGTAGTTTGAGCATATGGTGGCCTTTTAACAAACACCATGCTGCACATGTGAACTGTTGGCATTAGTTGTACAAGCCTCATGAAACAGCCTCCTGTTGCTGGCTTATAGCTAAGCTGGCCCAGGCCTATGAAAACACACACAATCATTGTCTGGAAGGAAATGGTGACAAGTTTCTTGATTGCATCAGCAGTTTTTTTCTGGCCAAAAATTGGGACTGGATACACTGGGAAACCCAAAGGCCACACAATATAAGCCATCATCTTCTCAGATCCTTCTAGGAAACCACCCGGAATGTAGGGCCTTTGGAAACCATAATGGCACATGCTATTTCATGGCTCCCTACCAACCCAGGGGCCAAGACAACCTCCTACACCTCCACCCCCACCCCCACCCCAAGCTAGGGCAGTCCATGGTCCCACCTCTGGTTTCCTTAAAGATATTCCACTAGAGATGGGCACGAAATGAGCGATTTTTCGTTTTCATTTTCGTTTTCATTTTTTCATTTCGTTACGCAACGAAAAGGAAATGAAATTTTTTAAAAACAAAATGAAAACGAAAACGAAACGACCAAATTTGCCGTGTTTTTCATTTTTGTTGCAGCAGATGCATTGAACTAAAAAGAATGCTAACGAAACAGCAATTTTTCATTTTCGTTTTCGTTTTTTTCATTTCGTTACCTAACGAAACGAAAACAATTTTTTTCAAAAAAGTCACAAAAACGAAAACGAACCGAAAGGGACCCCTAAACGACCAAACGACAAACGAAACACCATTTTTTTGAGTCGTGCCCATCTCTATATTCCACGCCAACTGGGTCATGCACATCCTTGCCTGCTGTCCTCCAATCACCTGGATCCATCCCAGTGCTCCAACAGCTGAGAAAAGACATGTGACATCACAATTTTGGAGCCTCCAGGAGACCAGGTCACCACACTGGCCACAAAGTAGGCCCCAGGGAAGACTAGGTCCCATCCTTAACTGTGGCAATAGCTGCCAGTTTAAATTTCATTGGGTTCAGTATTGTCTAAGCACAGTCTTCACTCAGATCATGGTAAAATGCTGCCTTCATTATGATCTGAACAATTTTTGACCTCCATTTTCTTGCCTCAGAGGACTTCTACATTCTTACAGTTTCATAGGCAGTGGTCAGGGATGAGAGTAAGAAATGTTGGCATTATACTGGATGCCGTTTCCCCCCTTTGAAATCACTGTTGGATATTCTGGAATTCATTGTGAAGCCACTTTGAGCCCTCCTGAATATATAGATGTCCCCACCTGTATTATAGAGGCGTAATCCTTTGCCTCTTTGGCCCATCATCTGTCTTAGACCCAAAGCTTTCATTTTCTTTAAAGAAGCAAGTCTCTAAACCTTATCGAATGGAAGATACAAAGCAAGCACTTTGATTTACTTTTTTGTGGTGGGAAAAGCCCCAGTGAGTGAAGCCATCCACAGCTTCAGGGGTAAGTGTTGCTATGGTGAGAACACCTGGTCCTTTTGCAGATAATTAAAATCTATTTGCAGAGGTCTCTGGCAAAATTTGCATGGAATTCAATTAACCCATAGGAATTAATAATTCCTTCCTGGTAATCTGCAGGCCACCTTGCAAAAACAAAAAATGCTTCTTTACTCATTTGCATGGGTTCTACTTGCTGTCAGGCATGTCATTATGTAGTTGAATTTGACTAGTCATACAGCACAAGGGCATCATCCAGTTCAGTGTTCTTTGACTGTTGATTGGATAGAATTGCCCGCGGAGAGAACAGACACAATAGCATTCTTTTCGTAGATTATTTCCAACCCCGCCCACCACCAAGGAAAGTAATATTTCAGCAAGTGTTTCTTTGAAAAATTTGCCCTGTAGAAGCTTATAACACAATAAATAAATAAATGAACAAACAAATAAGTGCAGGTCCTGTATATGTTTTTCAGTTTATTTCTTCCCCTCCGTCCTGCCTGGAAACATTTTAGGCAACATAAAACCCACAGTTTTGGGTCAAAAGGAGCTCCTCCACATTTGGTCAGTATCTAATCATCAGGAGATGAACATGGCTGGTTGGAACAGATGTGTAGCAGGGTTTTCCAAATGTGGGTCATGCCAAAGCCAAGTGAAGTAAAAGGAAGTGTTTTGGTAGCTGGGGCTGGTCCTTGTAATGGAAGACAACAGTGTTTTCTGATATGATGGCTGCTGTGTAAGGACACATGCAGGAATCAGGTCTGAGACTCTTTTTCAAGGTGGCAAGGATTCTACTTTTCTGAGCATACAATTAGCCCCAACCCTTCCATGATATGATGGCTGACTGAGGGTTCAGAAGATGAACCCCATGACTGAGGGTTCAGAAGATGTAGTACATGAGTACTTTTTGTCATACAGTGCCTGCCCTCAGCATTTTTGTTCTGAGTACCTTGGAACTCAGTGTGCGTATTTTCACATGCATGGGTTTTAATTCCGCTGTGTAAATAAGCTCTGATCACCCACAGTTTCTTGCAAAACATACACACACATGCACAACACAAAACAAAACAAAGCACACACACATACTATATTCAAATAAAAGAGCAGTCTGTTGCATTTCTCCAACAGAGTTTTTTTTGCCATTCTTTGCCTGGCAGGTGAGACAAAATGGAGCACCTGGACAGACCTATCCATATGATGAAAACTGGTCAACAGGACAGCATGGCATGAGCCACCCTGTAAACTAGCTGCAGCTTTTTTGGCTAATGAAACCTGCTGTATATGATCAAATGAGACTCATCTTTGGTGGTTGCCACAGGGTGTGTATTTACTTATTTATTTATTTGTTGTCTTTGAACCCTGCCCTACTGGTAGACAGTGTTATAACTAGAAGATGTAGCACCAAGAGTGCCCCTCAACCAACTTTGTAATTCATAAAGTGAAAATAATACTAGAAGTGATTACAGGGCTGAATACCTTCCCACCATCTCTTCTCCTCCACAGGAGATCAGCAGAACTGAGAATGTTAGAAAAACAAATTAAAAGTGTTATGCATATCAAATCACTGCCAGCTTGAGGAGACTCTACTCAGGGTTTCCTAGGTATAAAGGGCTTAGACATTGTTGATTAGTCCCTTTTTGTGGTAGAGCTCTGGGATTATGCAGCTTGTCCAAGGCTTCTCAAGCTAAGTCTTCTTCCAGGAGGCAAACTGCAGAACTGAATTCCCACATCCTGTCTCTGCAGCCTGGAATCCAACTCACAGAGATATTCATTGTTTGGCATACCACATACACTAAGAAGCTCCCTTTTTGTGTTGTCCAACCCACAGGCTTAGTGTACTGAGCCTTGAGGGTGGGTGGGTGAGTGCATAGGAATCTGCTCTCTAGTGCTTCAGCAGGGCATGGTTGGTGGTAGTGCTTGCACCATTTGGAATGCTTTAAATTATGTACAGTGGTACCGTGCATAAAGGAATTAATTTGTTCCAAATGAAATTCTGTTAAGCAAATTTCCCTTTGTACTGTACAAATTTCCCACAGTAATGCATTGAAAACAGATTAATCCCTAACCACGGCCATTTTTCTGTTGCACGGATTTGCCCCATCGGCAATTCTGTTAAGCGATGTCCCCCATCTCCAGAATTCTTTTCCTTTAAGTGAATTTTCTGTTAAACAAACCACTTGTTTTGGTCACCTGTATTTGCATTGTTTAATCTTGGATTTCCATTGAGAGCAGTGGTGTGTCAGGAGCTACAGCCATGGTTTCAGTCAGCTATCCTTGTTGTGATAATTCCTTGCTGTGCACATTTCTTTTCCTGTTGGTGACAACGGAGAAAAGACGAGAGGGTGGATACACAGCCCTTTTTCACCCTGCTAGAACAACCCAGAATGTTCACTGGAAGGACAGATTTTAAAGCTGAGGCTCCAGTACTTTGGGCACCTCATGAGGAGAGAGGAGTCCTTGGAAAAGTCCCTGATGTTGGGAAAGATTGAAGGCAAAAGGAAAAGAGGACGGCAGAGAATGAGATGGTTCGACAGTGTCATCGATGCAACCAATATGGATTTGATCAAACTCCGGGAGGCAGTGGAAGATAGGAAGGCCTGGTGAGCTCTGGTCCATGGGGGTCACGAAGAGTCGGACACGACTGAACGACTGAACAACAACAAGAACAGGAAAGTAGGTAGGTATTGAGCAATTTGCATTTAACATGTATGTGAATGGGGAGGTTTCTCCCAACAGGTTCTTCACTATAGATAAGTACTGTGCATGGACAATAATTTTGGGTTATCGTGGACTTCTGTAGCTCATGATGATGTAGCATCATGAAACACTCTGTATGTGGGTCACCAATGACAATTACCTTTTGGGGGCTTTTGAATACTAGCACTTGTGACACAACTGTTTGAGCCTGGCAAACTTATCTCTTGGGTTCAGAGGAGTCCCACAAATCTAGGAACCGGTTCCCAGATGCTTCAGTGTCATTCCACATATTGGGGTTCTCATAGTGGCTGTTAAAGATGGGCACGACCAGATTTTTTTTTTCGAGTTGTCGTTTTTCGGGACGGGTCCATTTCGGGTCGTTTCCGTTTTTCGCAAAAAATTAAAAATTTGTCATTTCGTCATGTCGTTTGTCATTTGTCGTTACCACCACCGCGATTTTGCGCAATTTGATGTCCCAGCGAGTGGCGTCCTGCCGGCGCTAGGTGTTTTTGCGCCCTAGGTGGCGGGCGGGGTGGAGGGGGGGCATGGGCGGGCGGCGGCAGCGGCAGGGGGGAGGGGCGGGCGGGTGGGCGGGCAGCGGGCGTGGGTCCCGCAATGACCCAGAGCAGGCGGAAAACACTTTAAACTGACTTGCTGCACAAGACTGCATCGAATAAAGCAATTGCAATTTTTGCAAACAAAGTGGGCAGTGCACCCACAGCAGAGCTGCAGGCAGGGTATGAAAGGACCTTGGCTTGCCACCAAGCAAATGAAATTTTTAAAATAAATCCACACCTCCCCTCCCACTCAAACCTCCCCCCTTTGAAGCACTATCAGAAAATAAATCCTAACAAACTGCAGGAGAATAAAAAAGAATAAACTGTGTTGCTATTCCCCACAGCAGACAGAGAATGAAAGGAATTATTAAAAATTCAATTGAATCAATTCCCTCCCTGCCTGCCTAACTGAAATCTAAAGGCTCCGCGAAATCGAAACTAGTCTAGCACAGCAGCCAGCTACACACAGCCCTCTCCCACCCACATCCAAGCCCGGACTGCGACTCTTCTGGGAGTGCCTCGGCTTTTTATGCCCTCTTGCACATCCAGAAGTGTCAGTCAAAACCTGGCCATGCGATTGGTAGAATGGGTCCAAAAATTTGCATGGTCCCATCCCATGGCCAGCCCATCATTGCGCAGGTGTAAAAAAATAAAAATAAAAATAAAATAAAATAAAATCAGTGCGACCTTTTACTGCTATAAAAAGCCCACTGCTGCTACTGTAAAAATTCAAGCATTTAAAATAGCTAATTTTCGCATGTTTCTGTGGTGCTTTGGTGGTTTTTTGGACCATGATTTCAAAAAAAAAATTGCGGACGCCATTTTGGATCCCCCCTCACCGCATGGCAAATGGAGACGCCGAGGATGCTCCCTCCCAGCCCGGTACCAGCAGCCCAGGACAGGAGGGGGGAAGGCTGGGGACCCCCCCAGAAACCACCCCTCTGGTAGGTGCCCTCAGGCAGGCATATTTTCGCCTGCTTTTTTGGCCGGCAATCGGGTTTTTTTATTTTTAAACCTTTTTTTCTGTGCCGCTTGGCATCGCGCGATCGCCGCGCGATGCCAGGAACGACAACGACAAATCAGACCCAATTTTTCTTTTTTTCGGTTCGAGTTCGAGTTCTGACAGCTTAATTGTCGTTACCGTTTCCGTTACGTAACGGAAACGATATCCGAAAACGGAAACGACAATTTCGCCAAGTCGTGCCCATGTCTAGTGGCTGTGATTGTTTATGGCATTCATGTCATTTCTGACAGTTTTCAGCATTAGTTCTTTGATAGCTTTTTCTCTTGACTGAATTCAGCCAATAATTTTTTTTAAAAAGATGACATCCTTCGTTATATAAAATGGTAATAATTCTCATGACACAGATGTCTTATCCCCTGCCATTATCGCTTTACATTATGTAATGGAACAGTCTGAGTATCTTGCACCAGAACAGTATCCAGGGTATTGCATTATATAATGCAAAGCAGTCACTTTCCATTCTTGTTACAGTGGTTCACAAGGCTTTGCACTAGACATTAGTGTTGTTTTGGGAGGCCATTGACTTGTGTCAGCTGGGCTTTGGGCTACATGAAAGATAGCAAAGAAGTCACTGTCAAATAGAATGTATAACCTTGCGAACAATGAAATTAACTGGAGAGCAAAATTCAATTTGCTTACATAAGTTCAGTTAAAGAAGCTCAGGATGCAAGTGTATAAATCATAAACAGTGGCAACTATCCTTGAGATATGCAGGAGAGGTTGTGAATGAGGCATCTTTATATGGGAAAAACAGAAGAAAATGATTCACCTTTGATGGCACTGAGATTTCCTTGAGAGACACTTTTCCTACATATTCAAAATCCATTTTTAAAATGTCAAATGCTTGGCAGGCTTTATGTTGCTGACTATTTTATAAGTGTTTCTTTTTTAAACTTATGTAACAAGGATCATGTTGACCACAGTGCATTTCTTTTCTTTTCTCTCTTTTTAAAAACAGGCTCTTCATGGAGAAGAGACAACCTATTTTAATTGGCTCTTTTCATTTCCAAGCAGCTGCTCTTTGGTTGCCTGAGCTAAGCTACTTTCTGTGCAAAGAAGGCCATTGCGCAGCTGACCATGGTACTCCTTCCCTGTTCTTTAACAATGCTTGAAGATGGTCTACTTTATGTAACAACTGGAGAGCAATGGTTGCAAAGTCTTCATTCCGGAGTGAAAAAAGGTGGCCAATGTTATTTCTTTCCATGGAAACATTTGTGGCAGGGCTATGCATTCTTGCTGGAGCTTGTGTGTGTGTGTGTGTGTGTGTGTGTGTGTGTGTGTGTGTGTGTGTGTGTGTGTGTGTGTGTGTGCATGCGCATGCGCGTACATACATGTATACATGTGTACAAAAATGAATCTGAGCTAAGCTACTATCTATAGGAGAAGTAAACCTCTTCACTGGGCATAATAGCATTGTCACCAAAGGATACAGTGTCACTACTGAAGCCCCAATAAGTCAGATTATTAGAGATGGGCACGAAACGCAAATATAGCATTTTGTTTCATTTCATTTCTTCAGTAGTTGCTTCATTTCCTTTGTAATGAATTTTTAAAGTAGTTTTGTTACAAAATGAAACAAAATGAAACAAAATACTATTCTCCCCTGGGTTCTAGAGGCACCAAAATGGCAGGGTAGCTTCCTCAAGCTCTTCCCCTTAAGCACTTGAATTTGGAGAGGTTTGGGGCTCAGGGGGCTGAGTTATTAAGTTCCAAAGCAGGTGCCCCTAGGAAAAAATCTTTCTAATTGAATCGTGAAACCACAATAGTCCCCCCTTCCTGTGTGCAAGTGCTTATTTATTTATTTATTTATTTATTTATACATCTTATATACACCCGTCTTCCTAGAGGAACTCCGGGCGGTTTACAACAACTATACAACACAGCAAAATTACAAAACAGAAAAGTAAATAGTAACTAACTAATAAAAGCAAATATAAGCAACAACAACAGCAGATGGCGGGACCGAGGGGGGAAAAAAACTGTTTGGGTCACCCAAACGCCTCCCGGAAGAGAAGGGTTTTCAGCGCCTTCCGGAAGGCAGGCAGGGACTCTGCTAGGCACACTTCTGCTGGAAGATGATTCCAGAGGGTCGGGCCCACCACAGAGAAGGCTCGGGCACGGGTGGATGTTCTCTGAGCCTCCCTGGGCGTGGCCACGCACAGCATGTGCGCCCGCGACAACCTAGTCGGACGGGCCGAGGTTGATCGCTGGTCGATCCGCTCCATCAGGTAGCCAGGTCCTAGGCCATGGAGGGTTTTGTAAACCAAAATCAGGACCTTGCATCTAATTCGGGCTGCAACGGGTAACCAATGCAGGCGAGCCAGAACTGGGGTGATGTGCTCAAATCGGCGCACACCCGCCACCAGTCTGGCCGCTGCATTCTGGACCCGCTGCAGCCGCCGAATGAGAGTCAAGGGCAACCCCATGTAGAGCGCGTTGCAATAGTCCAATCTCGAGATCACCAGCGCCTGGACCACTGGTCTGAGGGAGTCCTCATCCAGGTACGGACGAATCTGGGCGATTCGACGAAGATGGAAAAAGGCAGCCCTGGACACGGCAGACACCTGGGCTTCCATGGTGAGCGCCGGGTCCAGAGCTATGCCCAGATTCCGGACACAGTCCGATGGCCTGAGGGAAACACCCTCCAAGATGGGATACGGGCCACCGTAGCTGGATGAGGAAGCCCCAAAGAACATAACCTCGGTCTTATCGGGGTTGAGTTTGAGCCTGTTAGCCCTAGTCCATTCCATGACCGCGCCCAGGCACTGATCGAGGGTCCGGACAGCCTCATCTGCAGTGGTAGAAAAGGAGACATAGAGCTGCGTGTCATCAGCGTACTGATGACAGCAGACTCCATGTCCCCTAATGACCTCAGCCAGCGGCCTGATGTAAATGTTGAACAGCATGGGAGAGAGGGACGACCCCTGTGGAACCCCACAAGGGAGTATCCAAAGGGCCGACAACTCACCCCCATGCTGAACCTGCTGGGGACGGTCTCCGAGGAAGGACCGGAACCAACTGTAAACAGTGCCCCCAATCCCAACCCCAGAGAGCCGATCCAGCAGGATACCGTGGTCGACGGTATCAAAGGCCGCTGACAAATCCAGGAGGACCAACAGGGAGGAGCACCCCCTGTCGGCCCTCCGGAGGAGTTCATCTTGCAGAGCGACCAAGACTGTCTCGGTCCCCCGACCAGGCCTGAACCCAGACTGGAACGGATCCA